>BGPR01003024.1:125419-151799 GCA_013235015.1 Araneus ventricosus
TATATATATATATATATATATATATATATATATATATATATGTGATATTTTAATTTAACTTTCCTAAATAATCTTAATGACACCTCATTTTAAATACTTCTACTTTCATCATAATTAACGGACTACAACTTTCTTTACAAGTCACGAGGTTCTAAAAGGGAAAATTCCCTCTTCTGAGTACTTAAGCGTTCTGCGCATTCATTTCTGCCCTTTTCCCCTTCTTCACGCCAGCATGTAAGCATTCAACAACAACACGCCGCGCGGGCGTAAACTTCTGAAATTCTAAAAAATGTGAAAAGCTGCAAGTGTCCGGATACTTTTGGGCATATAGTGTACATGCATACCTGTGAAGGCGGTTGTACCATTCCAAGTTACCTCGCCTAAATGGATGCAGTAGCTACTCTTTGTCACGGTAACGTAAAGTTCATTCTGTACCAGGTGTTATAGACATAGTGATAACCATGTTAGCCTATTGACGACCGCATAACTTCAAAGTAGCAACCTTTACATTTGGTGTTACTAAATTCTTGAGTGTAATTAATAGTGGATTTATAGACAATAATAATCATTAATAGGTTACCCAAAAATCCAACCAAACCAGCGAACAAATTTCTAAAAGAGATTAAATTCATTTTTGGTTTCCATTTTAAGGAAAGGGGGAGAACATCGTTCTGTCCCCGCGAGAGAGGACGGGAAAGAAAGGGGGTTTTGGTAAGGCTTGGGTGGCGCGGGAGAGGGGGAGGAGAGGGACGAATTGCAGGAGGGAGAAGTTCTTTTATTCTGCTCATAGTCTTATAGTGGGGCTGTTACTACTAACCTCCAACAAGGGGCCTTCCATAAATGATGTCAAACTTTTTTCAATATTTTTGAGACCCCTCCCCTTTATCACAAAGTGTCACACTTTGTGATAAAGGGGACGGATATAGCAATTATAGCGTGCATGTGATGCAATATATTATTATATGCAATATATTAATATATTATTATTGCTTTATGCAATATAGCGTGACATGTGACCATGGGGGTATGGTCACATGTCACGCTATATTGCATAAAGATATACTTGCAGTGCAGAAATAAAACACTACGTTATAGATCATATATCAAATTTCATTTTTAAACTTTATCTATGTGTTTTAATGACATTTGTAAGCATAACAATAATAATGATTATATGTGCACTTATTTTGTATGAAATAAGATCAAGGTTTACAACAAAAAACCTAATTAATATACAATAGTAATAACACATTAATATAAAAGAGCAGTTGAAAACAGTAGTATTTTGCAACTTGAAATGGAATTTATTATATTTTGCTTTAAATCTTATCTTTGCTTTATGAATACAAAATGCTGTTTATCAGATTGAATTTTAAAAAAAGCCTCAATAAGTTCAACCTGTTTGTGCCACTACCAGTTCTACCACTTACCCAGATGGGACGACGTATCTTTTGTTGGACATTTCAAGGGTGTGACAGGGGAGATTTTCTTCTAATGGTGAAGAATTTCTGCTGCTACTGTATTCTCAGAAACTACCCTGAATACCTTTTTCGAAGAGAAAGGAATACAAGCGAAAAATTCTTATGAAAGTTGTTTTAGCCCCGATTAAAAAAAAGCCTCAAATTCTGGTAATTTCAAAATAACTTCAATATTTAATCTGCTGATTTTAAAGGATTTTATTTTAACCAAAATGTGTGATGTCACACTTCTTGTTACCCCCTACCACCTTGTCACAAATTGTCAAAATTTCACGAACCTCCTCCAAGCGTGACATCATTTGTGGACGGTCTCTTAGTCATTCAAACGTTCTGAGCAGTCAATACCTCAGAAAACTGAGGCAATACCTGAACTGGAACCCAGCGATGCAGATGTACCATGGTCGTCGAATAATGCCTGCTAAATGAATGAACTTCTGAATTATCACAAATCTGAGATGAAAATATTTCCAGAAATCTAAGCATTGTTTCTGATGTATTTTCCGACGCTAATTTCCAAAAATTTACCAAAAAATTCCATCACATTCAGTTTTTTCATAATATGAATTTTTCGGTTTTCAGTCTTTGTGTTTTTATGAATATATAATTAACATGTAATTTATTTTGTTCGCCCGATAAAATTCATTAATATATATAACTTTTTTGTTATTTTGTAATAAACAATTAATAAAATAAAAAAATGTTCGATACACATAAATAAAAAAAAGTAAAGAAATTAATAAATAGTGGAGAAAATGAGTTGAAGTTCATTCATTCTGTCACTTCCTCTTAAGACAGACATGTGGCACCAACTCTAAACATAGACATTACTGGTGCCAGGGAGACTGCAGCCGGTACATCCCCACTGTTCCGTTTTGTACTGTCAACCTTAGTTAAGAGATTTGCAAATGAAGATGGTTTAAATTTTTGCTGATTTTTATCTTCATTTAACGTCTAGAATACGTGTTTTTATGAGAATTTTCTTTTCCGATTTAAAATTTCGTATTTTTCAATTGAACCATCATACCATTATGTAGTGATTGAAATTAATTTTTGTGTTTGTGGATAGTTTTGCAAAATGGCTACAAGGGGCTGTTCTAATGACCCTAACAAATTTTGCTACATCTGCGGTGAGTTTACAATCAAGAAACAGCAAAGAAATATTACAGATTTTGTGAAGAAATTGTGCTTTGCTTACTTTGGTGTCAAGCTGGGAGATCAGGATAAATCTTGGGCCACACACATCGTCTGTTGTATTTGTGTGGAAGAATTGAAACAGTGGTTGAGTGGAAAGCAAAAATATCTTCGCTTCCCGATGATCTGGAGGGAGCCAACTAACCACAGTGATGACTTCTACTTTTGTTCCTTAAATGTGCATGGGTTCAACGCCAAAAATAGGAAAGGAATTGTTTACCCAAACATTCCATCGGCTATGCGTCCCGTACCTCATGTTCCTAGAATAGCCATACCTAAACCCCAGAAAAACTTAAAGATATATCTTCTGACTCCGAAGAAGAAGACGATGGCTCTGATGATGATTTCAATGCAGCAGGAAGTAACGTTCCTCAACTCTTCTCACAAAGTGAATTAAATGATTTAGTGAGAGACTTGGACCTTCCTAAAAATTCCGTAGAACTACTAGGTTTTAGGCTAAATGAAAAAAAAAACTTATTTGCACATAGTGTCTCTTTTTAATGGTTTAGAATACGAGAAAATGATTTCCTTCCTTATTTTTTTCAAGATGTTGATTTAGTTTATTGCAGTAATATTCCTGGCTTGATGGCACAGTCTCAAATTGAATATGACTCACAGGAATAGAGGCTCTTCATTGACTCATGCAAAAGAAAGCCAAAGCTGTGCTATTCCATAACGGAAAAAAATATGCTTCAATATCAGTTGGACATTCCGTGCACTACAAAGAAGGCTACGAAAATTTAGCTATCATTTTGAACAAACTTAAATACAAAGATCACATGTGGACCATATGTGAGGATTTAAAAGTAATTGCCATGCTTCTTGGATTTCAAGAGGGAAATACAAAATATCCATGCTTCCTGTGTGATTGGGTCTGTAGGGAAAGAAGTCAACATTGGATTAATAGAGAGTGGCCAGTAAGAGAAAAATTGGAAATTGGCAGGAAAAATGTTATTGAGGAAACTTTGGTTGACCGAGAAATGATTCTTCTGCCTCCACTTCATATAAAACTTGGTTTGAAAAAACAATTAGCGAAAGCTCTAGACAAAGAAGGTCGGTGTTTCAAGCACTTACTTCATGCATTTCCTGGATTATCTGCAGCCAAAGTGAAGGAAGGTATCTTTGTGGTTCCAGACTTTCGAAAACTTATGAAGGACGAACAATTTGAGGGCATATATGACAAAGGTTGAAAAGGAAGCTTGTAACTTCTTTAAAGAAATTGTTAATAAATTTCTGGGAAATTAAAAGGATCCCAACTTCAAACAAATTGTACAAAGTATGCTTGAAAATTTCTTGCAGCTTAAAGTTCATTTGCTGATGTGTCATCTGTACTATTTTCCAGAAAATTTTTGTGCCGTCAGTGAGGAACATGGTGAAAGATTTCACCGAGACGTTAAGCAGATGGAATGCAGATACCAAGGTAGATGGAACAAAAACATGATAGCAGATTACTGCTAGTCGCTACATAGAGAACAGCCGCAAGTTACACACAGAAGATCTGCTTCCACACGGAGTATTCAACTCAAAAGAAAAAGGTACTACAAAGCCTTAGAAACTTGACTTCATGTGGCTATTGTTTCATATACAGAATCATGTGCTTTTGTACTAATGACAGTAAACGACTCAATAATGTGGATTCTAAATATATATGTGAGTAATAAACTAATTTTTTGCACAGAACTTGTTACTTATTATTTTATTTTACTTCCTAGAAATGTATTTACATGTTATATAAAGCATTATTTTTCTAAATTTTCAAATGCAATTTGCAAAAATCTGTTAGATGATGGACAAAAACGAATGACATATTTGAAATTAGCATACCAAAATCATAAAAGTCAATTTCTGCTTTGCAAAAAATATTTGTTCACTGACAATTTGCAGACCTGTGTTACTAATGATTTTACTTTCTTGCCTTTTTTCTTGTTTTCCTTTTGTATTTCAGGTAATGTTCCCTCAGGTAATACGAAAGATTGGAGTACGTCATGAGGCAGTTATCTCTCTATGTTATTTAATCTTTAATTTTAATCGAACTTTAAGTTTCATCTGGCAACTAAATATTTATAAATTCAGTTTTGAAAGAATATGCCTCTTCAAAAAAGTTGAAAAATATGTGGTGAGGAAAGTAAAGATTTTTTGTTATATTTTGAAGCGAATCTGCAGTTATTTGTTTAATTCTTTATTTTATATGGCGTAAGTACGCACGTCTATAAAACGTTATAATACTATTAACCTTATAAACTATTTTTATACTACGCCTATACCCAAACTATTTCAAACTTTTATTATTGGTTTTAATACTTTAATGTACTTAAAATTGTTAGGAACAGGTCTTTTATTATAAAAGTAAGAAACAGTGTATTTCTTTTGTTTGGCTGAAGCAAGCAATGTGATCATTATAAGAAAATGAAATGGAATTGCCTAACATGTGATATCTCTATTTGTACTCATATTAAAAACAAATATCTGACTGTCTTGTGATTCTCTAAAAGACAGACCGTTGGACTTAATGCCATCAAATTGGACGCAGATAAGCTTTATAAGGTTAGAATGTGCATCTAATGGCTATTTTTTTCGAAATACAAACTGTTAGAAATTAACCGACATTTAAGTGTTTTTCCGCGATGACTACAGAACGTATCAAAAGAAAGTTATTTTTATACCGTATTATATTACAGAAAATTACCATTTCACTAATACCAGTTTGGCTTTACCGCAATCCCTGTCTGCTTTTCAAAGAACTTTTTAATGTAGTTTTCAGTATTATTTCTAATAATGCTTTCATTAAACTAATGAAAATTAAACCAATTTTATTATGTAGTCAAATCATTGATTCACATCTTTTAATACGATAATTAATCCAGTCATCGAAGGCCAAAAATCGACGAATAGAACAAAATGGTGTGGTTTTGAAATTTGCCACAGTTGTTCAGAGTAGTGACCTAAACGACATACTAAAAGATCTTGCTAGTGGAGGGTGCGCAGGGGGAAAAAGGGGGAGATGAAAGGGGGATTTCTCAGTTTTTCTTGAATATATCAAAGACTATTGATCCTAGCGAAAAAAGCATAAGTTTAAAAAGAAGCTACATTAAATTTCCGACAAAAATATTCCTACACATTGTTCATATAATGAATAGTTTAGAATATTATAGCAGTTTGAACAAGTACATAATTACAATAAGTTGTTGAAAATGTTAGTTTTATTTTTATGTAAGAAAGATTTTATTTCAAAAAGGCGGCTATCTATTACAATATATATATATATATATATATACAGACAGAGAGAGAGTATAAATCATTACCATCTACCCAGAAGAACCCAAACTAATTAAAACCAGCAACAATCAATCTCCAGCGAAAACGACTTAGAAATTGGCATTCACGACAAAAGAAATTAATTCAAATTTAAAGTCAATAAATTTATTTTTTGGAACTCTAATATCTCATACAAAATCTACAAAAACACAATTATCAATCAACTTATAAGAATCAACAAAATTTGCAATAACACTAATTCTGCCAAAAAGCAAATCATGCACTTAAGAAATAGCCGCAACATTAATAAAATTCCCCCCTCACTTTACGAACCTCTGAATAATGGATTTAAGATGTAAGTAAAGGATTGCTTATCAGAGAGATGCCGGCGCGAAGTATAATCTCCGTGGTAGGGTCACTCAAGTCGGTAATTTCTGATATTTTACCTCGAAAACGCATCTTTTAAGCATTTTTCACTGGTCTCTTATTTTTCCACTGAATGCATTTAGAAGGAAGATGGTTTGTGTAAAATAAAATTCTTTTTGGAGCTTTGTTGTAAAATATAATTTAGCTTCGACTTTTCTGTTGTCAGGCTTCATAACATAAATGTTACTTTCTGGTGTTGCCAAAGCAATAAGTAACACAACTAGGTCTACGTCTTTCCTTTGGAGTGAGAAGTTGCTTTCTCTAACCCATATCTCACAATATAAGTATCAGCATCCCCTATAGCGACTTTCGTTTCAATTCCTTTAGCAGCCATTTCCTGTGTTAGTAATAGAACATGCCTGGTCTTATTTCTTCAATGGGAAGAAAATATTTCTGTTGAACTGTGACAGGCTGGTTGCGAGCTTTTCATTTAAACTCAGCATAGATATGTAGATTTAGATTATACTGTCTAAATACACTAATTTGGAGCGTTAACAGAACCAGAAGACTGAGTATAAGGGATCTTGCCGTGGGGAACGGACGTAAAGGGAGAAAGAGAGCACGGCTGTTCATCAAATAGGTTTGTTGCCCACCTTCCCTAGTAGCACCACTTCTCTCGACACATACAATACTACCCTTGTATAATTATTGTATAGGCATGAGGTCTTTCTGATTGTTGTTGCTTCAGCACTTTTAATTTATTTTACGATTACAATAAGGAATTTAAGAAATAATCCCATTTAAATCCCCCTGTATCTTCTAAAATTTCATGCTACAAAAATTTTAGCCTAGTTTTGTAGGAAATGTAGCGAAGTTCAATTTTATAACCAAGTTTTTTTTCGCTAGTATTCATAGATTTCGAAATATTTAAGAAAAACTGAAAAACCCGAGATATTTAACCCCCCGTGCACTTAGCGCACCCTCCACTAGCGGGTAATTTTGTTATTTCGTTTAGGACACTCTCCACAACAACTGTGCTGAATTTCATAACTACAACATTTTTTAAATTTACAGTTCGTTGACTGGACTACGAGTAGAAGGAAACTTGTGAATGGGAACGGATGTGAGGTCGAAAAGGAGCATAATTGTTCATCAAATGTGTTTATCACACGCACCCCGCTTCAAAACTTACAATACTTCCCTTGCATAATTATTATATAGGCATGAGGTTTTTTGAGGGTTGTTGAGTTAGCACTTTTAATCGATTTTATCAATACAATAAAGAATTTTAGAAGCATTAAATTATAAATTGTATCTTCTAAATTATTGACGCTACAAAATCAATGTAGGAATTTTTTTGTTGGAAATTTCTTGTAGTTTAATTTTGTAATTGAGTGTTTTCGATAGCACTTATTTTTTCCCAGATATTTCAGAAAAACTGAAAATGCCCCCTTTAAACCCTCCCCTGTTTCCCACGCGCACCCCCACCGGCGGGGATTTTTAGTATGTTACTTAGGACACTACTCCCAACAACTGTGCCAAATTTCAAAACTTCGCCATTTTCTATTTCTATTTTTCCAGTGGGTACAAGGGGGAGTTGAAAGGGGGGATTTCACAGTTTTTCTTAAATATCTCAAAAACTATAGATCCTAGAGAAAACACAACAATTTAAAAATAATCTACATTGAATTTCCTACAAAAATAGTCCTACTTATTGTTCATAGAATGAATAGAGTAGAATATTATGGTAGTTTGAAAAAGTACATAATTACAATAAGTGGTTGAGAAGGTTAGTTTCATTTTTATGAAAGAAAGTTTTTATTTCAAAATGGCGGCTTTCTATTACAATATATCAATAGCATATTATATCTTTCTATAACAATATATTATATCTATATAAAAATTAATAATATTTAATTAAATTTCACAATGTTTTTTCTAGTACTTGATCAAGTTCGAACACCTTCTTTTTTCCCTAGCGGTGCACCTTTGGTACAGGAACTATTAAAGTTGCCAAAACAGAAACACATTGCTAAACGTGTATTTCTGCGCCGCTCCTTCTGTAGGAGGAATTAAGTCAAGATCAGCTTTTATCTTGGTTGATGATTTGAGAAATTCTGTTCATCTACGGTTATTCAAATAATTGGGGTTGTATTTGGCTAGGAACAACTTCTCACCGGCTTGTGAGATAGTATCTAGTGTTGATGAGGGGTTATAAAAGATGTCAGTAATGTTTTTCATCTGGCTCATTTCATTTTTGAACAATGTAACTATAAAGCTTTGTTTCTTCTATAAATAGCTGGTGTTGTGTCGCAGCCACTGAATGCATTTAGAAGGAGGATGGTTTGTGTAAAATAATGTTCTTGTTGGAACGTTGTTGTAAAATATAATTTAACTTCGACTTTTTCATTGTCAGGCGTTATAAAATAAATGTTACTTTCTGGTGTTGCCAAAGCATTCAGCAACACTAATGGATCTACTTGGGATGAGAAGTTGCTTTCTCTAACGCAGATCTCACAATATAAGTATCAGCATCCCCTGTAGCGTCTCTCGTTTCAATTCCTTTAGCAGCCATTTTCTGTGTTAGTAATAGAACATGGCCAGTCTTATTTCTTCAATGGCAAGAAAATGTTTCTGTTGAAATGTAACAGATTGATTGCGAGCTTTTAAATTACACTTAGCTTAGATATGTAGATTTAGATTATACTGTCTAAATACACTCATTTGGAGCGTTAACAGGAATTTAGTTGATTTGAAACTAACCGATATATTTCACGAGTAAGCTGTTCGCTAAAGACGGCTAATAAAATATTGGCGAAGGTTACCGAATTTGGACCTTACGAATATTTATAATGTGGAGTAATACGAAAGAAATTTTAATAAAAACAATCAGATGAGTTGTTTTCTAGTTTATTTATCTTCATAGAATTGTAATTAACTTTTTATGAAATGCACTTTAAAGGGTTTAAAAAGGCTTAACATTTGTGTCATCGCTCCAATTAAGGAAACTGGTTGCTCAGTTTGTACCACTAAATTCTTTAAGCACAGTTAAGACAAAAGTACTTTTGATTCTGAAAATCACATCAGCAAAAAATGTATAATCCAAAGTTTGACATTTTATTTACTGTATCAGTTCTTTTTCTTCTTGTGTTTCCTCATTTATGATACGATACTACTTAAACTTATCATCTACAGACATCGGTTAGCTGAAAAAATTTCGTCTCTGGTACAAAAATATTTCCTTTCATGTTTAATTCCTACACTATTTACGGAATGCAAAAAACCTAGACCCCAAGTTTTAGAGTCCGCGTTGATCAATAATGACGTCATCAAAATGTGGGTCAGTGACATTTTTTTCAAAATCATGTTCTTGTTTTCAGTTATTTATCTTGAATTCGGTTATATTTTATTGCTATCTGATACAAAATGTTTAATATAATAATTGAGAATATAACAGGGCAATTCATGACTCATTATTTACTATCTTTGATCAGTAATGACGTCATCAAAATGATGATACAATAAAAAATTGTTTTCTAGATTAGTTCTGTATTATTTCCTCCTGTTCTGATGCAACATGAGAGCAATTTTTGGGGCGGACCTTGTAATTTTGAGCCTTGGTGAAAGGGCGACGCCTGAGCCGGCATCGCCTTCTATAAATTTCTGCTACACATTTACAGGAGGACGTTTGACGCTCGACGTCAGATTTGACGTGCACATGCAGACGAAATATACAAGGCACGTCGGAATAGTGTTACGAACCAGTTTCCTCAGGCTCTGCAGCCGAGATCTTACCACTAGACCAGAAAAACGCTAACTTTTCTCAAGTTCTGCTTTGTTTTAGGTTTATTTTGCGCATTGTTATATTTGGATCTTCAAATGAGACAAAGGATTACATAGGCCATCCAAATATTTCAGATGACATTCAGGTTACTGTAGAATGTATGAATTGTAGAATGAAGCTATCTATATCCATAAATATCAATCTGTCTATATCCTACGACAATATTTTACATTTGGGATTCGTAATAGAACATCTGTCATTACCTATAGTAGTTTTTTAAATTCCTATGAAGGCCTTTAATTCACGGCAAATAATTGGCTCGATACAATTTAAAAATCATCAATAGTTGAAAAGTTTTTGAAGAAGAATAACTGCCGATCTCATTTGCTGCCTTCCATTCCAAATCTGATTGCAGGCGTATAGCAATTAAAAGCCACTTTACGTTGCTTCCCTTTTTTAACGAACAGATTATATATCCAGATGTAGTTAAACATATCATGAATGTAACCATCGCTGCAACATATAAGGCAACTCAGAACCAAAGTCCGGTAAAGATTGCAGATCAGCAAGTTTACATCATAACGAAACAGATTCAATGGCGTTTTCCAAATACACACCATGAAGACAAAATTATGGTAATTTAAGCACAGGTTTAAAAATCTGGTAAATCGAATATTAAATATCATAAATGAGGAAGGAAATCACTTTGAAGTGATTCAGTTAATTTCCATTGGTAGTAGAAAACTTGTAATTTCGAAAGAATCGGAGCCTACAGTATTTCGATCTTACTTGAATGGGTTCAAACAACCACAAGAGTGCATTGAACTTCACCTACATATAAGTGTGCATTAATACATGGCATCATTAGAAGAAATATTGTTCATTACTTCGATACTTCATTAAAAAGTATGTCGAAGATGAAGGCAGAAACACAGTTGCCTTGCAAAGAGATTCCGTACTTTTTTTTTAGCAAGATTGAATATAGCTTCTCAAAATCGAGAGAGAGACATCAAAGCATTTTCTGCCCATCAGAATCAGCTTCTCCCAACTTCCATATCTTATCATGGAAGGCAGAGAACATCTAGCATTAAAGCTGTTATGGTGAACTGTTTAGAAAACTACTTAGAAGAAATTTAGTAAGAAATACAAATGCAGGAACCAAAACCATTTTTGAAGTAATAGTTCACTTACTTATTCAAAAGAAAACAAAACTTTTATGGACTACTGTAATGATGCCATGCACAATCATAGCGTATTCTTGTGTATGACGAAAATTGATGTAGTATTTGATAGGTATAATCGCTTATATTTGAAGTCAGATAGTTGCCGATGTTGAGGAACGGGACTTGAAATTCATGTGACGCCATCTACAAAAATAAAACTACAATAACTTCTTCCGAATAGATGAGAATAATAAACAGCTATTACATGTCTCAGCTTTAGGGCTTTCACGAGAACAGTACAAAGGCGAAACAAATGTTTGCACACTTGAAAACAAAGTTATTTCAAATCTAGAAATCTTAGAGCTAACAAGAATTTCATCTACATTGCATGAAGATGAAAATGCCCGCCTCGCCTCCTTCTTCACGTAAAGCATGGAACTGAAAATGGTCTTGACCATATCATCAAACGGTTAGTGGATTCAGATGTAACTGTTTTGGCGATATCTGTGTTTTCTAAAATGGGAAATATTTATAAACTTAGGGTTCATTGTGGCCAGGGTGAACAGAAAAGAATGATTACTGTTCATGATATATGTTCTCATTTGTCCACTGAAATATGTAGTCATGTGAAAATATCGTATTCCAATGACATTTAGTGGTATGGAGGAAAAAGAACCTGGAAAAATTTGATTAATTTTCCTGACATAAAGAAAGCTTTTCCTGAGTTGCTGACTGGAAAATCTCTAGATGATTCGTTAATGCTTACTGTCCCAAGATTTGCTGTTCTATGACGCAACAACAGGAGTAACTACTGTTAGTGACTGCCGACATGTTTTTCCGTCAAGAAAAATGCAGTCATTCAGCATGTACGTACAAACAACTGAAAATAAACCTTTTCAGCAAGTGAAGTTAACTACACAGCAAGCATTAATCTGAAATCATTGCCTATAGAAATATTTAGATTTTTTTATTACCTGAAACATAGAGATGGAAAAAATCTGGTGATTGTTACATTCTCTGCATGCACAACAATTCCAGATATATCCAGAAGTTATTGATGATGCAATCCAACTACATAATGTCTTGCGATTCTTTGTAATCGGGTTCGAATTTCAGTACTCTAGTGCGCCACAGAACTCATGCAGATTTTGATTACGTTCGATGAGTTTGTAGTGTTTTTGAGCGTGTAATATCATTAATAAAATAATTCCATGGTCAGAAGGTAAACATCCATCTTTATTCGCCGCTCACTTCGTTCTACTTATCTACCAAACTGTTGCCAGATACTCTAAAGACAATCGATATATAAAATAGATTTCCGATCTGTTGCCAGATACTACAGAGTATCCCCCCAGTGACAGAGGATAATACAATGGAACGACACAAAAATACAACATATGCTTTAAAAATACACAACCGTAAATGAAGAGACAAAAGAGAAAAAAAAATTAAGTTATGAAAGTAGTCAGTTTTTTTGGGAAATGTACACGTCTTCCTGATCTTGTGACATATGATGGAGGTTCGTCGTTTTCGGATGTATGAAGATCAGTACGTTTTAAGTTTTTGATCACTGGAGGTGGAGATAACACAGTTTCCGGGAGAAGATGTGCCGGTTTGACGAGGTCCAGGGAAACTGTAGTTTTTCGACCATTAATGTCAACGGTGATTGTTTTATCTGTTCTGCACAACACTTTATGAGGACCAGTATAAGGTTGACGTAATGGCGGCTGCACACGATCTGCTCTTAAGAAGATATGAGATGAAGATTTCAGTGAAGGATGGATGTAGAATCGATCGGTGCAGTGAGCGGATGTTGCAACAGGATTTAGCTGTTGCATTCTATGACGAAGATCAGTTATGAATTCAATATCACAAGGAGGAATGTCGGATACATCGATCATGTCACAAGGAAGACGTAGGGTTGTACCGTACACAAGTTCTGAACAAGAAGATTGCAAATCTTCTTTCACGGCTGTTCGGATGCCTAGAAGGATTATTGGGATTAACTCTGACCATTTCTCATTTTCATGAGCTTTAATTGCCGATTTTAAATGTCGATGAAAACGTTCGACAATTCCGTTTGAAATCGGATGGTACGGAGTTGTTTTGATCTTTTGAGTTCCCAGCATGCGAGTAAATTCAACAAACATTGATGAACGCAACTGGGATCCTTGATCAGAAGTTACTACAGATGGGCATCCAAAGCGAGAGATCCATGTATCGAAAATTGCACGGCATATAGTTTTTGCTCGCATATCTGGGATAGGTATTGCTTCTGGCCATCTGGAGAAACGGTCAATTATCGTGAGAAGATAAATTTGACCTTCAGAGGGTGGCAAGGGACCTACAATATCGATGTGGATGTGAGTGAATCGGGCATCGGGAAGAGAGAATGTGCCTAGAGACGTTTTAGTGTGCCTCTGGATTTTCGATCTCTGACATGATTCACAACACCGGACCCATTGTTTTATTTGGTATTTCATACCTGGCCATACGTATCTAGCACAAATAAGTTTGGTTGAAGCTGCTATCCCAGGATGCGAAAGATTATGTAGATGATCAAATATGAGTTTTCGAAAGGAAGTAGGAACAAAAGGACGTGGAACTCCAGTTGAGGTATCGCAAAGCAAATTGCAGTTGGAAGTCTGACAGGGTTTGAGTTCTAATTGTAGAGAGGATGCATCATTGTGGAGGAATTTTTGAATATCTGAATCATCCTTCTGTGCTCTTGCAAATTCTTTAAAATTTAAAATTGGAGATTTAGTAATAGAATCAACTTCGATTCTAGAAAGTGCATCAGCAACTATGTTCTGAGAACCTTGCACATGCCGAATGTCGGTGGAGTATTGGGATATGAAATCGAGATGACGTAATTGCCTAGGTGAACCTTTATCTGGATTTTGCTTGAAGGCATAAATTAATGGTTTTTGATCAGTATAAATTTGGAATTCCCTGCCTTCTAACATGTGTTTAAATTTTTTTATTGCCGAATAAATCGAGAATAGTTCTCTGTCATAAGTTGACCATTTCTGCTGACTTTTGTTCAGTTTCATGGAGAAAAAGGCTATCGGTTCCCATTTCCCTTGCGATAATTGAGATAAAGTGCCTCCTATAGCAACATCTGAGGCGTCCACCCATAGGCTCAATTGAGCTCCTGGAATAGGATGTCTCAAAAGAGTGGCTTCGGCAATCGCGTTTTTAGCGGCAAGAAAAGCTTGTTCTGCGTTTCGTTTAAAACAAACTTTAGACGTTTAAGATAAACTTCATTAGAACACAATACTTTCTTAGTGCGTATCTATTTACTTGATACGATTATTAGAAAAAAATGCAATGGAGAAATGAATATGAAAAATTACCCATATTACCAGAAACTACAAAATAAAAAATTTTCTAGATTGAATTTCAGAAATCGGGCTTCCAGGTGCATTGAGTCGCTGCCAAATTTCTGGGCTGTAAATGCAATATTTTACGTCTAAACATCATACACACACACACAAATTGCCTTTTTTATATTAGGGTGGGTCGAAAAAAATAAATATTTCTTTTTCGGAACGCTTTAACGCGGAAACATGGCCTGCTGTACATGCCTATTGTAATAGCATCTTCCGTTCGCGCAAAGTAAGTTAAGTAAGTTAATTTTAAAATAAATACACTTAATTGTTTTATGGTTTAAATAACAAAAATAAATTAAATTCTAATCAATGATCTAATTTTTTCCTTTCGCGCAACGTCTCAGAACAAACAAAAATATACCAATTTTTCGCAATTTTCACAATACAACTCTTTTCTCGTTTTGCTAGAACAAAACGACCCACAACTCACCACGTGGAGGTGGTTTCAGTTGGAGTTCCACCCACACCCTACCCAAACAAACCATCCAATTGATGGGTATAGTATTTACATTATGTTTACAACTGTTTACAAACATTTTTCATAGAGTAGGATTCTTTGGCATACTTTTTTTAGTTTTTATTTTTCATATCTACTACACGTTTAAAGACTGATTTTTAGGAGAAATTAGGCATAACCGATCTCGACTTCAGTGGTGCTCTGATATAGCCATCTGTCAACATACTTTATCCGAGGCCTCTGTCACAAATTTTATGCACCTCTTCACAGCCTAGGTGTGACAGGGAAACTTTTGTATTTCTCTGATGGCCATAATGTCAGAATTGATGATTGATTTAATATCATATTCACTTAGGTCCCGCAATATTGTCGTAAGATACACCACACAAGAATTCAAAATAATTTCAAAGTAATCGGAAGCTTGAAAGTTTATCTTCAGTGGTACGAAATTCTTCGTTCGGACGATTTGTCTTGCTTTCAAGATCCTTCTGTGACTTAGCTTCCAAATATGTTCTCTTTCATCGGCAAGCATTGCCAACAGAATATTCTCTGCGTGCGCAAAGAACGCATTTCGTTTTATTATTTTACCGACAACTTGAAGTAATTTGTCGGATAAATATCGTGATGTTTGGATTGCTTGAGAGACATGTTTTTGTCCGTCAGTAAAATATTTCCTATTTTTTATGGCAAACCACACAGGCATGTATAATTTTAAGATGAAGCCAACTATTTCTGTTAAGTTACCGGATGGGTCTGATGAACTTATATACAATCTAAGGAGTCGGTTGGCCGCAGTTAGCCATCTGGAATGGAACAAAGGACCAGGATCCCGATTTGCAAAGTCTTCTGGACAATTTCCCAAGATGATTGCATTTGAAATGTCCAACAAATACTGTTGGCCTTTTCTCAGAAATTTCCTGTCTATATCAGTAATCGAACAATCTATGGGTTCATAATCGAGAACAGGGAGTTTTTTAGAGCAAATGAGCTGCTGCCCGATTGTCCCACTAAAAGATTTAGGCCCTGCAGTTTGACCGTCAATATGTTGGAAAAAGGAAGCTCATTAAAATGCAGGAGGCATACGTTCCAATGCGCTTGCGTCTTAAATGATTTTCTATTCGGTGGATGGCACCGTTCTTCTATCCAGTGTTGGTTAAGTGCCATCACACCCTACTACTTCTAGATTTCTCATTCATCATTAGCTAATATTGTTTGAATAAACATTAAACAAAACAGTACTGCACAATGCAGAGCACACACGTCACACACAGCACCAAAGCGTGCACCACATGTAACAGACAAAGAAAAATTGAAGTGAAGGCCGTGGTGGGTTGTGGCGACTGGCGAGTAGAAGGCCCAGTTGGTGGGGGGAGGGGTGCGGTAGAGTAAGTAGGGAGGGACCACGCGACGGTTCAATCTGGTTCAATTTAATTCAAGTGATTTCCGGTCTTGTTTTGTTGCAGCAAAACGAAAGAAGAGTTGCACAGAATAATTAGTAATATTGGTATATTTCTGTTATCTCTAAGACGTTTCACGAACGGGAAAAATTAGATTATTGATAAGAATTTTATTTATTTAGGTTATATAAACCACGAAACAAAAATAAAAACTAAAGCATGCTTATTTTAAAAGTTTTATCTAACTTAAAAGAATTTCAAAAAATGTGCGATTTTTGCAATTTTTCATTAATTTTAATTACGATGCGCGAACGGAAGATTTTAACCGATTTTAATTTTTATGCCGTTTTTCTTCTTATTTATTACAATAGGCAATTTTTCCGCACTTAAGCGTTCAGAAAAAAAAAATATTTTTTTTTGACCCACCTTATTATATCGAGAGAGATAAGAAGGGGTATTTTGGTGAATTGGATCACCAAAAAGCGGGAGTTTGTCTATAAAAAAATTATTAAAGAAGTGGTTTCGAAGCGACAGCTTTGAACCACGGGCCTAATAGGGATAAATAAAAACTATGGAAAAAATTTCGGATAAATGAAACCCTTTATACGTTCCCAGATAAACGTGGCTTTTTGCGAAGATGCAGGTAAGTATTTTACACAGCAAACACAATCATTTGTGAATACTACAAATCATTTGAAGCTTTTTGTGATTCGGTGAATTTCAAATATCTTTCTTCTTTCATATATTTCATCAACGAAATTCTGTGTTTCAATTGATTTGAATGTTAAATGTACCGATGAAAATATTTTGGGTCCCTAGTAACCCCGACTGTATCAGCTAGTTTTAACTAAATTTGGAACAAGTCTATAAAGAATGTAAGAAACTGATATTGGAAATATTAAAACATTAAAAAATGTTAATTTTGATCATAAACAAACTTCGTATATAAACGGAAACTTTAACATATTTTCTTATTTTAGTGTTAAATTAAGTTTTAAAAACTTATTATCTTGTCTCTTCCTTAATTATTTCGGAAGAAATTTTTTAAAGAATAATTTATTGTGTATTATCTGCAATTGACAAAAGATAGTATTCTTAATATTTTAAAAGCTTAAAAATGAAATAAAAAACAAGAATCTTTTTGAAGCAGAAAATTCAAACTTTTTATTCAATGGTTGGGAAGAACAAATTTTACATTCTCTAAGTTCAAATAGAATTTTTACTATTATCGTATTATTAAGCAATACAAAATAAAAATTTTATAATATATTTTAATCAGAGGATTATACTAAATCTGTGAGTAAAATACTTGACACTAAAAAAATCAAAATGAAAAGAAACTGAAGTAAAATTCTTTGACTGAAAGCAGAAAGACTATATTATTTTCTAAATGAATTTCGATGAGTTATATTTTCTAGAAATCATTTATTACACAAATTTTATCTATATTTATTGAGAATAGGAATTTTTAAATTGTAATACATGAAATTTTTGAAAAAAATCTACTCTCTCAAAACGCTTCAGACTAACAAGTTCTTAAGTGAAAAACCACAAGTCAATTACTCTAAGCTGGTAGATTTATTCATTTGAATAACAACCACCATAGTCATTCATTCCTTGTGTCCAATTCACGCGGTTTCTACCCAAATTCCTCTCTCTTATCCGACATTCAAGGCACACGGGAGAAAGGCAAAGAGTGCTTCCTTTTGTTATCGGGAACAATAAGGACAGGAGAAAGGAAAAACTTTCCTGTCCGGCTTTCAAGAGAACTATGTAACTAGAGGTGCCGTTTTTAGAAACGTTCATATAAGGCAGAGCCGGCATTTGATGGGTTAAAATAGAGAGCCAACTTACAGATAATAAAAGGTTGGCTCTGATAAGACTTAGGCGGGTGAGGAAAAGTATAAGCGAGAAAAATTTTTTAAATAATATTCTGCTGGTTTTGAAGAATGGGAAGCCTTAAAAATAATTGAAAGAGTCCCTGAAACTGAAATTAAAAGCAATGCTTATTATCCTCCTCGTAGACCTGTATGTAAAGTTTCTTCGAATAAGGGTGAGGCCTGTTTTTGATGCATCGACTGGGGATGGCAATGGTCTTTCGCTTAATGATTGACTACATAGAGGCCCTAATCTAATATAGTCGATACCATCAGATGTTTTAGATAAATTTTGTACTTATGCTATTGGTTTATCGTCTGACATAGAAAAGGCCTTTCTACAGATAAGTGTCACTTCTAAGCATCGAGATTGTTTAAGGATTGTTTTAACCGCATGTAAATGATGAAACATTGTATCAGCATTGCCGCCTGGTGTTTGGAGTGTGCTCAAGCCCATTTTTACTGGCTGCCACTGCCAATCACTTGTTAGAAAACAATCCCTCAGAATATATATAATTTGTGTTGAAACTTTGTCATTCCTTTTATATAATTGTGTTACCGGGGTTTCGGATGCGCAAGAGATTGAACCATTTGTCAGTAAGGATCAGGAAATAATGACTAAAGGATGTTTTAATTTTAGGGGATGGGAATGTTAGAAACAAAACTATTTCTAAATATGAGGGTGACACAAATGTGCTAGGTCTGATGT
Organism: Araneus ventricosus; assembly: GCA_013235015.1. Lineage (NCBI taxonomy): Eukaryota > Metazoa > Arthropoda > Arachnida > Araneae > Araneidae > Araneus > Araneus ventricosus. The sequence goes on from BGPR01003024.1 coordinate 144,489, forward strand.
GGAGTTTAGATAATGATTCCCTTAGTTAAAGAGATAAATTTTGTCGGCAATTTAAGGAATATTTGATCCTTTAGAAATTTTAACAGCTGCTACCCTGTTACCCAAAATTTCGCTAAGAGAAACTTGGAAGATAAAAATTGTCTTGAGATGATCCCCTACCTCTTGGGTTATGTAATAAATTCACTTAGTGGTTTAGGGACATTTTGTTGTTAGGAAACATTGAGATTCCCAGGTGTTGTGAAACTAATTCAGAATCAGAACTTCACATATTTGTAGATGCATTCAGAAATGTTTACTCTGCCTGCGTTTCTGTTGAGACTAAATCGGCATCGGGTATAAAACTGCATCTGCTTAGATCTAAGTCAAGGCTAAGTCAGTGTCAATGCCGCGTTTAGAGCTTCTAACTTGTTATATGGGAGCTAGATTAGCATATTCGATTAGAAAGTCCATAGACATTTCTGACTTAAGTATTACCTATTGGACAGAATTTATGGAGGCTCTCCACTGGATAAAAACCGCAGGTAATGGCCAATGTTTGTTTAAAACCGTGTAAAAGAAATAGATTGCCGCATTTGAAAACTGGCGACACGTTCCAGGGCGAATGAATCCCTCAGACCTCCTTTCTCGTGGCTGTTCTCCAAGATCACTTTTGTAATATAAATGGTTTGAAGGTCCATAATGTCGTTTTGGAGGTTCTAAAACTTGGCCTGAGACTGAGTTAAATTATGAGAACAAAGATCTTGACTGTGAAAGAAGAAAAATCAATCTTTGTAGTATCAATATTACAAATAAGGGTATGCCTTGGTATTCAAATAAATTCTCTGATTACCATTCTATTATTCGGGTGATGGCTTGGGTTTTGAGATTTTTAGAGAACTGCCGGTCAGGAAGTAAAAAGTTGGAGGTACTGTCAACAACGGAAATCGATGAAGCTGAATATATCCTAATGCGTTCAGTGCAAAAGGAATTTTTTCCGGCATGAACAGTATCACTATTGTAAATACTTTTAAAAATTCGGGTCAAAACTCGAGTCCTTGAGCGGAAAGATAATCCAAATTCTTGCCGCCTATTCTGCTTCCAAATAACTGTTTTCTGACTAAGAGGCTAATTGTATACTTCCATATGTAAAATTGTCATGCCGACTTCTTTCCGATACTTCTTTCAATTCTGAGAGAGAAATGCTGTAATTTAAGGGGTAGAAAGACTGTCAAAAATGTTATTAGAGATTTTGTAAGATGCAAGAGATACAATGCAAGGTCAGTTGATAGTGAAAATATACCTTTACCAGCCAATAGAGTGACATACACTAACGTGTTTGAAATAACAGGTATTGACCTTGCTGGACCTCTCTTTCTCAGAAACGGTGAAAAGGCGTGGATTGTGCTATTCACATGTGGAATCTATCGTGCCGTGCATTTCGAGCTGACCAATTCTCTGTCAACAAATAATGTTTTGCTGCGTTTTCATCGATTCATTGCCAGAAGGGGTAGGCCTTCTGTAGTGTACATTGATAATGTTACTAATTTAACAGGTACTGTTCTGGAGTTCAAAAACCTGAACTGGATGAAAATGGAACGTGAAACGGAAATTCAACGCATAAAATGGGAGTTCATTCCTCTCACTGCACCATGGTGTGGGAGATGGTGGGAGAGACTCTTAAGAATACTCAAAGATCTGCTGAAACGCACCTTGGGGAAAGCAGTTCTAACGTATGAAGAGCTTCTCACCGTTTCATGTGACTGTGAATCTATTATCAACAGTCGTCCTTTAATTAACGTGTCAGAAGACTTGGACGATCAAGTACCTATAACACCTGCAATGTTCTTAATGACAAATTCATATCTGGTTGTAACTGATTTAGACTTAAGGGAACGGTGGACCTTGAAATTGGCAAAAATTGACCAAAATGTAGAAACTCTTTTTTGTTATATTAATATTTTACTCAGTTTACTCAACCAAACGCACAAAATCGTATGTGTCTAAATTAATTTGTTAAAAAGTAATAGGCATTTTTTAAAAAATTAAAGGGACCCAAAAATGTAAGCAAACATGTGAACTAGGGTTGGTCTAAAAAATAAATATTTCTTTGTCGGAACGCTTTAGTGCGGAAAAGTTGCCTATTGTAATAAGAAGGAAAACGGCATAAAAAACTTAAAATAAGTTAACATCTTCCGTACGCGCATCGCACTTAAAGTTAATGAAAAATTGCAAAATCTCGCCTTTTTTGTAAATTTTTTAAGTTAGCTAAATCTTTTAAATAAACACGCTTTAGTTTTCTATAAATAATAAATATACTAAACAAAAATTAAAACTAAAAAAGAAAGAAAAGTATAGATAAGAAACAGCAGATATAAACAAAAACGATGACAATACATCTTTAAGCGTACTAACGCAACAGCCTCAAGTGATTGCATCAACTGAAGTTTAAAACGATAATATTTAAAACACATAAAAATTAATTTAAGAAGTAAAAAATGTTCAAAACGGAAAAAATGACTGAGGAATCGAATGGCGAACTTTATCGAAGATCACTCACCATAAAGATTAATAGTTTTTTAAAAGGAGTATAAAAATATTTCTAATTAATTTATTAATGGTTTTTTCTGATTTTATTTGTTATAACTGTTTAAATATTAGTTTTTTATTCTGATTAATTAGTTAGAATTGTTCTTCATAGATGGAGCATTTTTGAAAATCTTATCTATTTGTTGGTTGAGGACCTATATTTCTGAAAACCTGAAAGAGGTATTTGATGTATGGATGAAAATTATTTCATCAACTCTGAAATAAATGAATTTTCTGCTTTATCCTTTTCTTTCTTGGATCTGCATACAATTATGATTTTTTCTTTAAGTGGAACTGTCTTTTTTTCTGTAAACCTGAGTACCTGAGTTGTACGGCGTGAACTCACTGTACGATTACTCAAAATCACAAAATGAATAAACAAATGTAAATCCTTAAATATAAAAAATTAAAGAATTTTTATATACGAGGCGTGTTTTTTAAGTAAGTTCCGTTTTGTTGTATACACTAATAGGTGGCGTGCGCACCGCAACGAGTTCTTGCGTCGGTCCTGGCATCCCTTGGGAACAACTGTGCTCATTTGCAACTGCGTAGGTAACCTGTACGGTCTGTTCCGTGTCTTTAAAATGTTCAAGATTATCGAATCGCCCGCCCCGTGCTAGGTACGGTCAGTGATACGTTTTTTGTCGGCAAGAAACCTGTCTGCTGCAGACATTCACTGGCAGATTTTCGAAGTTTATGGAGCTACTGCCATGCGTGAAGGAAAAGTGCGTAAGTGGGCCAGAGACTTCAAAGCTGGTCGCGACAACGTCCATGATGAGTCCCGCTCCGGTCGCCCATCTGTGATAACGGACGATATGGTGGCTTCAGTTGAAGCGTAAATTCTTGAGAACAGACGCTTAACCATAAGCACTCTTTTAAACGACTTTCCTGAAGTGTCGAGGTCAGTTCTGTACAAGATTGTTTCAGAAAAGTTAAACTTTAAGAAACTGTGCTCCCGTTGGGTCCCTAAGCTCCTAACGGAGAACCACAAAATCAAAAGATTTGAGTGTTCGCTGAATTTTTTGACTCATTATAACGAAGAACTTGACGCCATGTTGAGTCGGATCGTAACGGGAGACGAAACGTGGGTTTCACATGTCACGCCCGAAACGAAGCTACAGAGCACAGAGTGGAGACACACACACTCTCCTTTAAGGGTCAAAGCCAACCAGACTCTGTCCCAGCGCAAGATTATGGCGTGTTTTGGGATAGGTATGGTGTTTTGTTGGTCGACTTCATGCAACGCGGAACCACCATAAATGCGGTAGCCTACGGCCAAACCCTGCGAAAGCTACGCAGAGCGATTCAAAACAAAAGACGCGGCATGCTGACAGAGGGGATTTTGCTATTCCATGACATTGCAAGGCCTCACACCGCAGCTCAGACCCGAGATTTATTGAACTCTTTTGGCTGGGATGTTCATCCTAGAGCCCCGACCTTGCGCCTAGCGATTTTCATCTTTAAAGCCATCTCAAACATCATCTCGGTGGCAACCACAACGATGACGAAGAAGTGGAAACAGCCATGACCTCTTGGTTATCGGAGCAGCCGGCAAGTTTCTATGACGAGGGCATTAAAAATCTAGTTGTAAGGTATGATAAGTGTTTAAAAACTTCTCTTTGTTGTAAAATAGAGAAATGTATGTAGGATCTGAAAATAAAGTTAGTTTCAGAAAATTTTCTTTCGTTTGGTTTTTATTTTCAAACGGCCCTTATACTTAAAAACACGCCTCGTAACATACTAAGAGTTTCTAAACGCATGTGTTAAGACATAAGGAATTTCATGCTGTCGAGGTTAGTTTCAATATTGTAGAAAATTTCCTAAATCTCTGATGATTAGAGCAGTTTATTTTTTCCTTGCCAGTTTTTGAAATATTTAATTTTATCTTTGTTTACTTAAGATAAATGCATATTTGAGGTTTAGAGCTAATCTCCCCGCAACACTTCAATATATTTCTTCGTTATTTTTTAATTTGCGGTTGAATTATTGCAGGAAAAAAAAATTGCTGCACACATTTTGTGATATTTGATTTTTTTCCATTCCTTCAACATACGCTTGGTACTTTTAGAACATTATCGCATGATAAACGCAAATAGATTCATTAGGAATGCATATGTAAACAAAGGTTCGGTAATTGCTCTTTTTGTATATAAATGTCTTTTATCTTGATTTCTGTATTTGTTTATTATTGTGTTTTATATATATATATATATATATATATATATATATATATATATATATATATATATATATAACAAATAAGAAACAATCATAGCATAATTGTTTCTTATATGCACTCCTTTCCTTTTTTATCATCATTCCTTAATTTTGAAATACACTCTTTTCCTTTTTTCGTCATATCTTTAATCTTCATCGTTTTCTCAATGTAGATCGCTTTCATCTTTGTTTCTATCGATTTCATAATCTTCATCGAAACTCCCCCAAGCTTAGAAGTTTGGCGCAAAAGAAAGTTATTTGATATTTTGTAAACATACGGACCCTACATGACGCATTAGTTTTTTTCCTTTATCACGTCTCCCGTTGGCTGCATCTCTCAGTTTTTGGTTCGTAAAATTATTTCTAATATTTGGTATTTCATTGAAATTCTTGGTTTATCATAATGTTCGGAAAGGATAGTGTTTTTAGCTTTATGGCAGCACTGTTCGCAGAAAACATTATGATCTCACGAAATTTGTTAGCGGTTCGTATAGATTTTACTTACCCTGATGAGCATCTATACGCTTTTACCGATTAACTACAGTCTCTCCATTTTATTTCAACATTTATTGATTTTCATGACATTGATATATATATATATATATATATATATATATATTAATAATACCCAAAGTGTAAAATGTCATAACATAATATTCAAAAAGAAATTAACAATCATATCAATAATCCCTTGCAAAAACTTCAACTTTTTAACTAAACTATATCTATTTTATTTAAAATATATCTAAACTATATTTAATTTATTTAAACTATATCTAAACTATATCTAATTTATTTAAGCTATATAGAAACTATATCTAATTTATTTAAACTATATATAAACTATATCTAATTTATTTAAACTGTATATAAACTATATCTAATTTATTTAAACTATATAAAAAACTATATCTAATTTATTTAAACTGTATAAAAACTATATCTAATTTATTTAAACTATATCTAATTATTATATACTTATACCCTCTTTAAAGTTTTATCAATAATACAGGGGAACAAGGGAAAAAAACCCTTTATTCATTTGTCAAGGACATTTTAATGGTTTTAGGTTATCTTGAGGCTGCTGATTTCAAAACTAATTTTACTTTTGCTGAATTGCTTCTTATTTTTGATATAATGCATATTGTCAACATTTCAACCATGTCTGCAGAGGGGTGAGCCGAAAAAAGTTTTAAAAAATTTCGTGTCACTATACAGCGGGAAAATTTACGAATTGGTGAGAAATAAAACGAGGAAAAAATGATTTAAATTGATTGATATGTACCACCTCGAATGGACCTTAAAAGTAAAAAAAAGTGTAGAAATTAGGCTATTCTATCATTAATTTTTAAAATTATAAAATTTCTCTTAATCCCTTTATTATAGCATTAGCTGTAAAGTAATAAACATCTTAAGAGTAATAAATTTTATTCTATAAAAATCGTTCAAAAACTTCTATGTCACAGATTCCTCCCAAATTGTCAAAAATATGTAAAATTACTTCAATATGCAATTTTAGTTCCTGATAAACATCATAATCTTCACACATTAATTTGAAAATTAAATGTAGCAGGTCAATGTGTATGGACACTCAATGCAAAATGCAAGTCAATATATCAAATCAAAAATTGGGAACTACAATATCACCTAGAAATTACATTTTAAAGTAACAAATGAAAAATAAATTCACACTGAAGGGTGACCCTTGATGAAGTCCCCAGGCCGAAATCTACTCTTATTTTGCTTCAGTCATTTTGCCGCTTAAATCTATCGATACGGAAAGGTCCGAAACGTCCCTTCAAGCAAAAGACAACGGCCGTCCTAAAAGACCGATAATCACTGTGTAATTTCCACCCCCTTTCGTTAAGTGTGATTGATATCACGACCTTGGCGCGCGCTTTCTTCGTTAGAGGGCTCACCCAGATGGGATTGGGGAAAAAAGGGGGCGAGGTCTTAGAATTCAAAAAGTTCCACATTGTCCTAAACTGTCATTGTGGGTTTTGAGGCGGGAAGTGAATTTCTCTTTTCTTTGAGAGAGGAACTCGGATGTTCTAGTATTTTGAGGTGCCTCTATTTCAATGGCCTTAGGAATCAGAAGGTTAAGTTAAGTTAGTTTGTTGCACTGTTCTTGAATGCCCAGCAGGAAGTCATTTAGGTCTAAAAAATATAAATTTGTTTATTTTCTTTGTTTAGGGTAACACTTGCAAAACTAAGCTCCAAAGCTAGAATATTATTTGTTAGTTCAGAACCTATGTCAGGAATGCAGAAAATAACAAAAATTAACACACCTTTGAAAAAAGACTTCGGCTACTAGGATATCAAAGTTATAGATCAAAGATATGAAGGGAAGCGGGACAAACACATGGTGGCAGATTACTGCTAGAGACTCCAAAGCGAAACTTCCACAGTACGCAAGAGGAAATTATATAAAAACCTTTCCATGAAGTAACTGAACCAACTTATTTAATTTTCATTTTATTGGACTTAATGCAACATCATGATTTAATTTTACCATAACATTATGATTCA
>BGPR01003025.1:0-42956 GCA_013235015.1 Araneus ventricosus
TAATTACTCTTCGAAACAGAATTTTATTCAAATGATGTATGCCAGTTGTAAAATTTTTTTGTTGCATTTTTTTTTTTTTTTTTATGAACTGAATGATAAAATTCCAACAACGGAAAAGTTTCACTTGCATTATTTTAAAAAAACTCATCTATTTAGCTTTTTTTTAAAAAAGAAAATATCTTTTTACTCACCGACCAAAATAGCTATAAATGCAAGAGACAATGTAATAGCAACCAAATATGGATGTACGTTTAAAGCATACTCTCGAGATGTTTGGGGTTCAGGATCAGCTTCAACTTCTTCAACTTCAGGTACAAGAGATGGATGACTACTTTCTCCTTATAGAAAGAAAAAGATCACATATACATAATGATATTTTGTTATGTGAAGTTTAGAGCGAACATCTTTAATAAACAGGCAGTCATAGATCCAATTCATACTTTATTCCAGTTTCTTTTTATCCAGTTTAAAGATTATAATGTTGATTATATATGAAATTAATGGTTATAATAATTTCTTTAAAAATAAATTCCACTCCATGGCCATAAATTAAACTTATGTGCAAAAGCAGCGTGTTAACAGAAAGGAATTACATTGTGAAAAAGAACGTTACAACATTGCAGCAAGATTTTATAATAGTTTCGAAAAGGGGAAAGTACCACTCGTTAGAGCCGGTTGAATCTGGACTTCTTCCAGTTAAAGCGGCAGTTATTCTAATATTTGAATTTAAATAGAAATAATGAGTTAAGCTAAAAGTGTTTTTAATTAGAAATTAGGTAGCAATGAAAAGGGTTTATTTTACAGATGGGAAAATATTCTAAATCATTATATATATATATATATTTGTAATCAAATTTAAGCACTTAATTTATGTTAGTTATAAACCAGCTCAGTCAATTAATATCTAGTTAAAATTTTGCACTGTTGGGTAAGAAAAGTTTGTCTATAACCATAAACTCAGAGTTCAATTATTAAATAGTTAAAATTTTACATTAACATGTAAGAAAAGTCTGTTCCAAGAGAAACACTTACACATCATACTTCATTTCACCTCACAACTGGAATTTAGAAAGTAATTCCATTTTCATTTAATTTCATTTTATATTTAATTTAATATTTTTATTGACAGTTATCAAAGAGAATAATAAAATTCATGCATTCTCTGAATCTGACTTTTGTAATCTAGCAACAGATTTTTGAAGAATTTTACTTGACGACTTTTTGTATCAATTTTAGAAACTACACTCAATCAACTTATAAGCTGCTCCTATATGTTTCTGTCCATAAATTTAATTCCAGTAGCAGTCATGAACTATGAAGGAAAAGTATTGAATTAACTACTAAAAACTCTAATAACTGGCCAATTTAAAAAAAGGAAAATATACCGATTAGTAATATAATTACTTAATTTACCTTAATTTCTCTTATTATTATTCATTTATTTTTCTTTCTTTTCATCTCAAAGGAAATTTTCATCTGGATTTTTTCCCCCACTGCACCACGGTATACTTAAATTCTGTACTCTGCATTTTCTGATATATGACATTTTCCCACGAGTTCTCTTATCTCGGTAATGCAAATTATTTATTTAAGCAAAAATAGGAAAATTTTGTGGATATATTTAAAGAGTTAAGTTATAAGAAAATGAATCACTTTAAAGGTAATTTGATGCAAAGGCAGTTTAAAGTTTATTTGATCTTTTTCTATATAAAATTCAACAATGATTGCACATATGGAACATCAAGAAACATTTTATGGCCAAGACAAATCACCACCCTATGTCCCTGCAAGCATTGCAGTTGCCACACCAGTTGGGTGAGCATGGGACTATGAACAGGACAACAAGCTGCACATTAATACACTTTTTCTTACTACTAATTATTTGCATCATATGAAAAGACAAAAAATGTATTAATGGTTAAGATGTCTAAATCATATATTATGCATTAATCATATTGCTAGATTTGGGGGTTTCCCTCCCCCTTTTTTTAAAGGCTGTTTTTAAAGATAGTATTTCTAGTTAATATAAAATTGTTGGGAAAGCTTTCCTTTTTCTTTTTTTTTTAACTGCTGCAAAATCAAAGATTTTGTAATTTAATAAATTAAGTGTTGCTGATGTTTTTGAGTAGGAAAAAACTTTCAAAATTGTAATTATAATAAGCAGAGATGATGTGCAAAGAAATATCTTTTCTTACAAATAAACTTAGATTTAACTAATAAATATGTCACAAAACATACTTTCACATAATAGTTATAAATAACAACTATAGAAAATAGGCACTCTCCAGAGAGATTTTTATGCATAATAAATTCTTTCTAAATTACAAAGAAATCTTTAATCTTTTCAGATACCGTCAACCAATTTCTTCTCTATCAAATCCTCTTTAGCTTAGTTGTTAACAAAAGTTTTGGGTATATCCTTCAATGCAACAAATTTGTCACAAAACAATGGCAACAAGAGTTGATGGGAAACCCAATTTTAGAAAAACAAAAGACCCAACCATTCTGAAAGCATTTTTTTTTTTAAAATCAGTTATAGAACATTTTTCCCCAGCCATAAAATGATTTTTTTAATTAACAAATAATTAGCATTTTACTTCTTTTTATGAAATGAAACTCTCCATCGAGTTTTTCTTGAAATTTCTACGGAAATTAATCATCTTTAATAAAGACATTTTTGTCTTCATTTTAAAAAATAATGACAGAATGCAAAGCATTTTCTGAAATTCCAGAAACATTGGGACAAATAAGAAAGTATTTATTAACCATTTTTAAACAAATTTGAATGATAAAAATTTTAAGGACAGTAGGAAAATAAATCAAATTACCATACAATCCGAAACCTACTCATTTTATATGCTTCTCAATGTGATATTTATCTTTTATTTTTATGCTTATCAAATATTGAAATAGAATATCTATTTTTTTTTAAAAAAATAAGCCTGTGAAATATTGAATATTTTTAAAAATTGCACTTAATCTCTCATGGAAAATTACATTTATGAATTTCCTTTTGAAAATGTATCAAGGAAGAAATACTAAGTACACTCTTGTTTCATAAAAAAAAGTTACCTAGGGAAGAACTTATTGAATATTCCATATGGGAAAAGGAGAGATTGCTTTGGTTGTCTTCAACTGATTCATCTAAGACATCAAATTCACTAGAGGAACTATTCTCGTGATGATTGTTAATTTCTGGCTCTGTAATATCAGGCACGCAGGAATCTTCCTGTGTACCATTAACTTCCTTTTCTGGTACAATATCATCCACACAGGAGCCTTTCTGCATATTTTCTTTTCTATAAAAACAAAGTTAAACAATTTCAGATTTTTTAAAAAATCTGAATCTATCTGAAATAAAAATCAGCATGTAAATGTGTCATTATTATTCCTCTACTAGCTGCCTTCGACGATCAGCTGGTTTGCCCATATTAGAACTTATAGCGATTCAGTTATATCAATAAAATGCACATATGTAGGATGTTTGAAATAGTTGTTATTGTTGTATTGAATGTTAATATTTTTTTAATTAAAGCTATTTATCAGAGGAAGTAATCTCCACTGTAAATTTTTACATGTAATTAACTCTAAAAAAACAATTGAAAACTCAAACAAATGACTATCATATATCAAGTAAAATGTCATGAAAAAAATTATATTCAGTTGATTTTTTTAGATGAAACAGTTAGTTCCAAAATCAAATAAAAATGCATCCAAAATAAAATAGTACAAAAAAGTTCATCTTTAGATGCATAAATTCAAAGTTCTAAGTTTCCAGTTCGTAAATGAAATTTAGTTAAGAGAATAGTAAATGAATGCACTAAATGAATGCAGTTATTAGCTGCTTCTCAAATATTTGTTTGAAATTGTTGCTACAATTTGAAATGCACTTTAATTTTAACAAAAATGGTATAAGAATAATAATAATAAAAATCAAACTAAAAAATGTAATAAACTCTATAATTCGAGCCAATATTAGAGTTTTTAAAACATTATCCATCATATGCCATATTCATTTATAATTTGATATTTCATTATCTGTTTCGCTCTGATTCTGGTATTCAAATTGAGTTTGTTGAAGGATTGGTAAATCACATATAATTTGAAACAGGAATAAAAGTTTGATAAATTTCCACAAAAAAAGTGGCATAGCATGAAGTTTAATATCCCAGAAAAGGTCACTTTTGACATTTCAAAATGGATTTGAAGTGGTTTACGCGTAAAATGGGTTTAAAATGTTTGAAAATTGTAAAATATAAGCATTTCAAATCTAGAGAGGGAAAAAAAACCTTTCCACGGTAGAGAACTACGAGCATCTTGCTAAAAAAATTGCAGTGCCGGGAGGCAAAGTGCTTCCACATCATCTCACAGAAGGGGAAAAGGGGAGTAACCTTTGTCTTGCACCCTCCAAGAGGAAGCAACGTTTTGGTGACTTTGTCTGTGAGGGGTGTTGTCCATTCTGTGACCTTCAACAATTTGCAAGCAGTAGATAATGCTTTCAGATATTTTAAAATTCACCGAAATAATATACAGAGTTTAAACCAACAGCATTAAAAAGATAAAAATTCGCATTTTACAAGGGTATAAAAATATAATTTTCATCCGATAATTATTTTGGAAGTTATTCTTGAAAAAATTACCTAAACCGGCCAAAATTTGCCTAATTTTTAAATAATTAAAATTTGAATAAAAAATTGAAAAAATGGCTCTGAGGTGCACATTCCCACCTTCCAAAGTATACCTGTACCAAATTTGGTAGCTCTAGGTTCAACAGTCTATTCTGTAGACCGCCAACAAACGCACATTCATCTTTATTAATAGCAGAGATACTTAACTTCCAATGATACAAACTACAGTAGAATTGAAATGTTCAGAGAATGTTACAACATATTATTAGAACATATTTTATTTAAAAATTGGGGGACCTGTTTTAATTAAAAACTTTATAATTATCAAAAACGTTATAGCCTGTCTCTTCTCACTTTCAATCAAGTAATGAGTTTAGACAATACTTTTCAAAAGCCCTGAGCAAGCTTCGAGAGTATTTTTTTTTAAAGTTGTATTTTATTCTTAATTTGAATTCCCGATGGATATAAATGAATAGCACCCAAAAATGTAAATGGTAGTAACTAAGCAAATAAATAGAGGGTAACTCTAAACTGGGTTAATTTTTCCTTATAAATTCATCTCAAACTTCATTTACACAAGAAAAACAGTTTTAAAATAAGCACAAACAACTGCATGATTATCAAATTAAAATGCATATAATGTCTTAAATATAATTTTTAAAACTGACTCTTTTCAAAACATCAAATTTGAAATCAACGAGCTAAGTACATGGCAAACTGTGACAGCTACTGGCAAACACTGTAGCTGTGGGGGTGCTGTAACCTATACTTACATAGGACAGTGGTGCTTTTCGGCATAACTCAAATTTTACTTTTTCTAATTAGTTATGAATAATTTAATTATTAGCTAACAAAAATAATTAATTTTTTTTTACTCGATATAGGTAAGTTATAACACAGAAATGAAAACTAAGCAATTACTAATTTTTAATTAGTAATTTTACTTAAAAATTGAACTTAAAAAGGCAACTGTGGTTGAACAATAAAAAAAAAATTATGAAAGTGTAAGGTTGAAATACATAATATTAGGTACGTTATTAATGGGGAAAATTTTATAGTACAATATTTTTTATTAATCATTAATTATACTTCACTTTTCATTAATTTTCAAATATTAGGCTTGCAAATAATTTTTCCATAGCTGAAAAAAAATTAAATCCTGTGTGTTGTAATACTCTGGTACCGTATTATCGAAAGCGCCTTCTTCCCTTTACAAACTATGTAGTGGAAGCAAATACATTTTGTTACTGCATGTGCGCAACAGCAGGAAAACTGTAATGATTTAAAATGTAGTACTTTAAGGAAAGTCTCTCTACAAGGAAAAGCATACTATTTACCCCTGCATTTTACATAAAGAAGGAAAGCTCTAAAAGGAAAAGTGCATTAAACCATTGGCAGATTTAAATATTATGGACAAAATTAAATAAGTTAGTGATTATATTCACACACTGAAATGAGGGTGCAATAGTTTTGAAGTGCTCATCTACAAGCTACCCCTTATGATATATGTACCATTAGAGAAATATTAGCAAGTGCATATTGCAAACTGTAAGGAAAATGTAATTGGCTATAGAAAATATATAAGTATAAAACAGAATCTTGACATGCTTACAAGTCTTCCGAAGTAGCCTCTTCAGATTTCTTTCTATCCAAATCAAGTTTGGGCATTTCCTGGAGGGAAAGAAAAATGGTTATTAAAAAAACTTCACACACATGCACTGTGACATATCAACTGACCCCCCCCCCACACACACTGATGGTCACCTTATGGGAATGGAGTGTTAGATGTGATTTCCTTTAAAGGTGTGTTATGAATATAGTGATCACCAGATATGATATAAATGCTGGAGGTGACTTTAAAAAAAGAATTCTGGGATTGATCTAAAAGAGTTTTGAGCCTTATGGATATGGTGACCACCAGATGTGATCCTAGATGAGAGACATTTACAAAGCAAAGGTCCAACAGATACTAATTAGTGAAACTCACTACAAAGAACTTAAAGCCCTAAAATTTGAATCCATATTTCAGGTTTTTAATCAAATATGTTAATCTAGAATTAATTCCGCTAAGCACATTTATGACTGAAATTCAACATGAATATGAATATTATGTACAAAACATATAAAGCTCAATATGTACAAAACATATAAAGCTCAATATATTATACAGTAAAAAAACAGCGGGAGTGGCCTCCCCTAAACTTTCTTGTATACTCATTTCTCAAAAACTCTCGTATAGCGTGTCAGTTCCCCGAACCCTCACTCGGATAAAAATTTCGAATCTGCTCTATTCCCAGAACGCAACAAGGACGTGTAAAAACAACAGGATATAAAATAATCCAAGCAGGATCAGAATTTGTAAAAAAAGGGGAAAAGGAGCCAAAAGGGAAGAAAAAAGCCATAAGCAGGAGTCATTAAACATAAGCTTTTCGTCATGAAACCGCTAAATATCATTCACAGAGATTGCTTCCAATACGCATGCGTGTGGAGATACTAGATTCATTTCAAAAGTTTCTAAAAAAAATGAATATGCAATTTGAACACCCCTTTTTCAACCGATTGAGATGAATACTGGGCACAGTTCTAAATTAATCTTAGCATCCGTGATACCAAGTTTTATTTATCTAAGCCAAAGGGGTTATGAGATATTATTTTTTACAAGTATGCGATTATACAGACTGACAGACAGTCAACCCTTTGATGGATTTGGCCCAAAATTTTATACGGACCCAAATTCATGATGACAAAACTGTGTACCAAATTTTATTCATCTAGCTATTCAGGTTTTTGAGTTATAGTGTTCACATGAACGTGGACAGACAGACAGATGGACTTCCCATACACAGATTTTGTCCAAAATTTAATAGAAACCTACAAATTGTGTGTAAAGATAACATACCAAATTTCATCCCCGTAGCTCTAATTGTTTTTGAGTTACTGTGTTCACAGACAGACATAATTCCAAAATCATGTTTTTTGGACTCGGGGAGGTCTAAAACATGGAGATTCGCCAAAATCTCGAGTTCGAATTTTTTGACGATTACAATACTTTCTTTTTGTATACTTCGTATATGAGAAAGTAAAAAATTAAAACAATGAGTTAAAGAGATTTCTCTACGAAAGAGAGCAGTGAGTAATCGACATGTGCCTTAAAATCCTAGCAATAAAACCTCAAGTCATATTGGCTTAATAATATACTTTGGGCATAATTGATAATGAAATCTTTTAAAATATGAAGGTTTTTTTTTACCATTAAAAATAATAAACACAGAAGATGGCTTACATTGATCTTCAATTTTCACATACTATAAAAGAGCTATGATTTTTCTATCTTTCCTTCATTTTTTTTATATCTCCTATACATCAAAATTATGCTACAGGAAAACTAATATATCCACATATAAGTAGGATTTTAATAATCAGACATGACAGGCTTGGTACAAAAAAAGCTGAACTTCATATATAATGAATTGTGCCAAACATAAATATCGAGAAGTAAAATAAGTATGATTAACTGAACAATAAAAAAACATAAATTTATACAAAAAGTGATTGAGATATTAAAAATATTTTAGAATTATTATATAAAAGAAAATTAAGAATGATAAAATCTTATGAAAAAGCTGAAATCTGCGTTTCCGCGGAAATGTGTCATGCCCGAGTGATGGAACAGGAAAGTGCTTTCCCCCGCTTCTTGTGGAGTTACTGATCTAGTCTTCAGATTATTAGCAATTAGCATACCCATTACACATGGGTTGACTGAATAAGAAAGGCGAATGAAATGATCAGCAACATGACTACAGTAAAAACATTAGTTCAACAGTGAGAGTGAAATCCTAATTGTTTCTTGGTAAAGTAACTGCACTGCCCATAAGGAAAATGATAAATTGTACCTCTTCAAGACATGAAACATTAACCCATTAGCATCAGCACCCTATTTATAGGACAGTTTCATTTCACTTTGGTGGCTAAACTGAATGCATCCCAATGTTTCTTTTTTACTTTGTCTACCACATCAATAACTATTCCTAAGCTCCTAAACAATTTTCAACAGGCAACTAACTTTTATTTTTTTTATACATATATTTTACTATAATATAAAAAATCTTTAATATTTATGTAAAAAACAGTTTTTAAAAATGATTTTCTAGTCATTTTTTTAATACCTTTGTTTAAAAAAATAAAAGAAAAAGAATTTATTTTTCACAGTTATCTTAATCTTGGTGTTTTAAACATAATTTAATAAAAATTTATTGAAATCCAAGACTTAAAATAATATGGGCATTAACTGGTTAAAGTGACAATAGTTGCTTGGAGAAAATTAAGTACACAATATAGTGTTCAGCAATTAAAATATTTCTTTATAACTTTAAAGAAGGAATTGAAAGAATAAATAAATAAATTATCAGCACATAGATTTTCATGTCAGGCTACAAAATTTAACCTAGAGAACTTAATATAGTAGTGCAAAAACTAACCAACCAACTAAAAAAAATTTCACAATGAAAGCATTTTGATCATAGATAAAAACAAATCAAAACTACTATATATTCAATACTAAAGAGAAAAAAAAATCACTTCATAAACTGATATATTAGTTTAAAGACTAATAGCCTTTCTAATATTAATTTTAATTTATGAAAGAATTTTTTAAAATAAAATAAAAGGAATAAATAAAGCTTAAGAAGTTAATTTTTTTAAATACTTTGTGAGTCTGCATGCTACATAATTCAAACATTTCAATAAAGTTATTTCATATAAATAAATAAATACTCACATCATCTATCACATCCCAATCGGAAGAAATAGTAAAATCAGATGATGAATTCATCTTTACTCTCTTAAGCTTTTCAAGTTCTTTTTCCTAAATAGGTATTTTTAATAAATCAGTAGCTGATCTAATAATTTAATATTTGTCACAGAGATCAAAAACTTTTTTTAAAAATTTCCATTTACAAACTTCCCAATATGCACAAAAAATTAGATTTATATAAACTACAAATGCACAATACTAAAAATTTCAATTTTATTGCTGCAATACTTCAGTTAGTAAAGCAAAATCAAACTGATTTCCAATAAAAATAACTAAAAAAGAAAACCATGAATCATGTTGAGAATAACTGAAATGCCATACATTGCTTAGTTTTACTTACGAATCTAATCTAATAAGAAATTAAAAGAAAGCACAAATAATATCATAAGAATTAAAAATCCTTCTTTCTTCTAATGAAAACAATAACTGATTTTAATAAACAAAGAGAAAATAAATTTTAAAAAATACATATTCGCCCCAAATAAAAACGAACTTTTGTTTTCGATATCGAAAGTTCAAACCAATTGGACGCGGAATAAAAACAGTACAACAGCTATTATTTTAATCTTCAAATTATACGAGCAAGGATTATCGTTATCGAGGAAAACTAATAATTTTAGCATTCAATAATTAAAAATATAATACAAATATTTTCTTCTATTAAAGAGGTATTGAAAATTAAATAGTACAAATAACAAAACAAAAATTAAACAATTCGAATAAGCAAGAATTTGATTTCATTGCAAAATTGATGGTTTAGCTTTGATACTAAATTAATTAATAGTAAGATCAGAGAAATTATTAATCAATCAATATAAAATGTCTTACACAGTCAGAAGTGTAAACAATTCTTAAACTTAAATGGCGTAAAACAGCTGATTTGTTGCAGCATCTAATTCCTCAATTTAAACCATAGTTCTTTGTTTACTAACACGAGAAATGATACATCTGGCAACAAAATTACGTCATTTGACATTTCAAGTTATGGAATGTCGTTTGATACAATTTCGTCGTTTTTAGAGCAGCAGATTTTCTATTTTTAAAAAATGTAACTGGAGACATTTTAGATTTAATTGGAACGGAAGAAATTAAGGTTGGAAAAGAATTCCCATATACACTGAAAATTCCTCAGTGAACAGGAGACATATTCACTTTATCATAATTCTTTTTTAAAAGGTATCTTATTGAAAATAAATATTGCATAGATGGTGTAGAAACTAATTTTATAATTTCGGCTGCTCTGTGTAATTTGAATTCTTAACTTAATTTGGAAGAGGGAAGAAATGGCTGTGAATATTTATCTGCATTTTTAATGTAACAAATATATTTGATTTGGGTTTTCGTTCGCTGGAAGAAAGTGATTGGTAAGGTATTTTCAAGCCACAGTTTTCGATTGACGAGTGAATCAGAATGATAGTATCTAACTATTTTGTATATTCACAACTGCTTGATATCTCCCATCAGTGATCATGACTTGTTTGGCTGCTCGCTGTAGTGGTGTTGAGCGGAAGTTTTCCGATTTAGTTTAAAGCTTCTACAAAGCTTGTCTTACGTTTCATTGCTACTAATGGTGCAAGGCAGAGTCTATCATCTTGCCGATACCCTTTATTGTGAATGACAAAGAAGCGGCTCATTTTCTTCGTTGATCAGTTTCTTTCTCCAACAGGTGACTAAGACTGAATGGAGTATAAGAAGCGTAAAATCTCTTGAAGCGGGTATTTTCACCGACTAACTTTTTCCTAACTGTGTTTTGGTGCATATTGGTCTTTAGATCGGTTTTTCTTAATATGATTCGTTTTTTGGTTAACAGGTGCTAGAGTTTATATGAAGCATGAAACTATTTAGCTGCTGTTCTGCTGCTTTTAATGCCAACGATGCAGTGTGCTTGACCGAAACTGAACTCCTATGGTGCACGGAAGGTTCTATATTGGTTTCACCATGTGCTTGTCGTGTTCGATATTGCTGAAGAAAAACTCGATCCTATCTGTTTTATTTGCATTATGTGGTATAACCTAAAATATTAAGAATGATCTGAATCTTTTGTTTCTTACAACGGACAACTCTATATCTTGTCCCTATTATGTTGTGTAGCACATATTACCCAGATGTTACTTATTATTTGTCGCTTTCCCTTTGGGATAGTAAGCAGCACCCGGCTGTACCAACAGGCCAACTGCAGTTTTCTCTTCTTCATTAATCTGACTGTACTAACAAGCAAAATCCATCTCACCACCTCTTTATCCAATTCCGTATGTGATGGGTATTTTGGCTTTGTTTGAGGAATGAGGATGACTTGCTGATTATGAAGAGGGGGGGAGGCATGATGCTTATTCCTTTTCTTGGAGCTTGCTTTGCTTCAAAAAAAAATCTTCAATGATGCTTTTTTTTAATTTTCTATTCTGCGAGGTTAAATCACTCCATCCATTCTAAAGAAATTAAACAAAGATTGCTTATTCTCTCAAACTTAAAACTATGCTTTGCTAATAATTTCTTGAAATAAAAACTCGACTGACTTTCATGTTCTTTAAGTAATTAGCTTTCTATATTTTCAGAGTAGGAAGGAAAGTAGAATCCGCAGAAATATTTCAGTTATATCAAAAGGCGTTCCTGCAAGTAATTTAATCTTTATTTTCCTTTGTTATGGCTGCAAAATTTTTTATTATTTCTTAAATTTAGCCTTTAAATATCTATCCTAGATGCTACCATTAGATAAAATCTCTCAAGAAGATTCTTAATATTTATTTAAACCAACATTATTTTCAACTAATTAGATAGTGACTGCCGTCTAATGTAAAATGTTAGTGTAAAATATTTTTCTTATCAAAAGAAGTATGTGAGTCAATCTTAATAGCCAGTGTATTAAACGATATTGCTACGTTACATTTAAATATATTGGCTCTTGTGTCGTATTACACCTAATTATGTATTTATGGGACAGTTATTTTCTTCGTTGTTAAACTGAACCATTCACATTACTTTTCCTTTATCCAGATTAAATGCATTTAATTCCTAAACTTTGCTTCTTGACATACATGTGTTACTAGTTAGCTAAATTTTAAGTCTAAAGCGTCATAAGTCTTGAGATTTTTTTTGTAGATTTTATTTTCAATTTAATGCTAGAGATTAGAATTTTTGATGTCAAACTTAACTATAGATAAATTTAATTTTTCTGCCTTTTTTAGTATTTTTCTTTGAGGGGAAGGTTAATTTTATCTTAGTTAACAATGTCTTTGTTTCTAATGAATTTAAAGAAGCTGAAACCTACTTTAAATAAAGTTGGGCATTAATAAGTTAAAAGGTGGGAAATTTACATATTATAAATAAAATTGAATTATTTTTTTATAAATGGGTCATATTGGAAGGCTCAAATGGCAGATTACCTACTACAAGAAGCCCTTGTTCCTCGAAGTCTGGCAGTTTGTAGCCGACTTCTTTTGATAGTGCAGAAAAAACATGTACTACTGCGATGAGTACTACTTTTGTATTTAATTGCTGGCCAAAGAAAGTTTTATCTCCCAGGTAAGTTATTCGTAATTACATTTTCGTTTTGTTAATAAGAGATTCTTCGTTTCAGAGAAATATCTCTAGTATTAGACCATGAAAACAGTTGTTTACAGTTACTTGCTTTTGGCGAATTAAATTTTAAGTCTTGTTTTGATCGTGTCAAGTCTTGCAAATTGTACTGTTATAGTTGTTTTAAATATTGTAATTTATTAATTAGATTAAGATTTAAAGCCTAGTCTGCTAGGATTATCTTGAGAGAATGTTGCACCTGTATTGTCTAAGCTATAATTTTATTGCCAAGCGTTCACAACTTAAGATTTAATCAGTCGACTCTCTTATATAATATCTTTGTTCTTCTTTTTTTAAATAACCTTATTAGTATAAAATTAGGGTTTGGTGTTTTTGACTTCAGGTAATGCAGAATTAGCAGACTTCATCTAAGAATAAAATGGTGAATTGATATTATCGGGTTGTATTAGTCTTAATCTTTGCATTCTATTATCTTACACTGAAATAGACTTCGCCGTGATACTTATTAAAAAAATCATGCAAAAGGAATAAATCTTGCCTTTCATAACAAAGTTAAGATTTATTTAAACAATGTAATTAATAATATTTAATTATACTTGCAATATAAAATACCCTGGCTTTACCTGAGCCATTTTTTTAGAAGCGCGCTTTCATACAGCAAATCCTGTTGGAAATGTCCAATCTAAATGTTAGAAGTAATGTCCTCTTCAATCTGATGTTTATTAGATTTGATGCAATATAATTAAGTAGCACTTACTTTCGCAGGCCAATTATTACTCAAACAATCGTAATTTCTCATTATTCTGTTGACCTAATCTAAAATAACTTTAGTCAAGTTGTCTGTATAATAACTTAGTATTTGTCTATTGGGATAACTATTTGTCATTTTTTCAAGGCTAGTGCATATGGTTTTGATAAGGTGGTACGGCTTTTCTTTTAAGGCAATGTGGAAAATTAATCTAATATAAAACGTATGCCTACTCAACATATCATTGAATTTCAATAACTAGTTTTCCTAGTTCTAAAATAAAACAAATTTACTATTTTTTAAGCTTAATATAAAGACTAATTTCTAATGCGTCAATCAATTTTTTCCAAAATGTATCATTCAATAAACCAAATCTTGTTTGAACTAATCATGAATATAGGAAATACAAATGGGTTGTTACATACTTTTTTAAAAGCTTGGTATTTTTTTTTTTTATTCTATTTGGACTATGGGAGAAGTTTTCCGATGAAAAAAAAGATGAAGATACCATTTATATTTTGACATACATATTCATTTTACATAGGACTTTGCTTTATAGAAGTTCAAGGAAGGAATTTATGACTCTAAGCTCACTCTAGGTCATTTTAATTGTAGGGTATTGGTATTAAAGTGAGATTTTTGGGGTACATTGTCTAAACTATATGTGAATAAAGGTTCGCGTCTATATTTCTTTCCCCTTAATTTCACCCATGCTCTTGTAGAAATTTTGCTTTACTGTAAAACATATATTCAGAAATTTAACTACATATTTTCAATCTCTGCATTCACTTTCAAGTCATTTCAAACTTGCAAATTTATATATTTATGTGTCGATTCATATTGACGATCAATTAATGTTGATCTTCACTGCAGTGAAACTCTTGATTTTAATGTATTTAGAGCAGATGTTAGTGGCAGCTAGATAGAGTTCTCTTCTAAAATTACAACTCCTAAATTCAATAAATTCTAAATATCTATGCAGTATAGAATTCAAATCCTAGATCTTTGGCATTTTAGTTATTTTATTTTGAAGATGGGATATTTTAAATCATTATGATCCATTTTAATCACTTAAAATTACTACAGCAGTTGACTATTTCCCTTTTTTAAAAAAAAAATATAAATGTGGCAACATTGCTTTCTGTTGAACTGAATTTTTCGTCGTTGTAACATAGCATTGATGCAGTCAAGACATTTTCAGGCTAGTTATTATGTACTTTTTTTGATAAATTATAGAGAATACCCATTAAATTATCGAAAGTATTGTAGTGATCTTTACAAAATTTACTTACCTGGCAATGAGAATCGTAAAGTTCAAGTGTTTTCGTTTATATAAGCCCCGAGGCTTGACGTTCGTCATAATGATGCAAAATTTTTATGCCCCCCCCCTCCCCCCCCCCCCCCCGACCTGAATTCTGTATTTGCCACTGATTTCCAGTTAATCTTGGTAAATTTTTCCCTTTATGATTCTATTTATTTTTAATATAACTAAATTGTGTACAAGTATTTGAATTGGAATACTTCCAGGAAGTTTAAATCTTGAATCTCTATTGAGATATTTACATTATTTAGCATATTTCTAATGATTAATTTTAAGCAATTTTTTTATCTTGAATGCAAAGTCTATTAACTTAAATTAGCTTTATAGATGCAGATTTTTTTTCTTATTCCTGCAGTATATATTGAACGATTTTTTCTTGTAAGAAGGGCTTCAACTAGAATTTGTACTATATACATGTTATTGGCTATCAAGTAGAGAAACTGAAAAGTGTTATTGTGCAATCCTTGATATGATGAAGGGTACTCCACTTTAATGTGATAAGTATAAAGGATACAGAGATAAGTGTTTGTCAGTTAGAGATAAAGGTTGAGATATGTCTTGTATGAAGAGTAGCAGAGTAAGCTGTCCAAATAATACAATAGGGGGTGAACTGCTATCTTTCAAAGTATTCTACTGAGAGAACATGAAGGCCATATTGGATGCTATTGTTCAGTTTTTAAATCCTAATGCTTGAAGTGCTCAATGACGTTTTCATATGATAAAATACTGCTGATATTTTTGATTCCTAAACTGAATCAAAGTTATAAAGTCTTCTTGACAAATAATCATGAGAATTTAAATTTTCTTGCATGAAACTTCAACTTTATTTCGGCTTGCTACCTTTTGCAACTTGCTAACTTGTTTGGCATAGCATTACCAAATACTCGACCTTGTGCCATAAACCCAATAACTTTTATCACCAAACCAAGTTATAAAGATATTTTCAAAATGGTCTGAATACTGATGGTAACTTCTCATATTGCTACTATGATTGGTTATATTAATTCGTTATTTATTAAAACGAAGTAGCTCGCGTTTTTCAACAGATAAAAGGAATCTCTCATTATCTGAAGATGCCTTAGATGCTAGACTGTATGCGGAAGTAGGATATGAAAAGCAAACGTGTTAAGATTGTATTTACTAATTTATCATGGTTATTTCCAACGTAAATAAACGCCGACGGTTGATATTTGTATTAGCATTTTGAAAGAATCTACTTATTTTCTAAGATTAATTGTGTATTGGTTTGGATTATTGGCCATTTAGTAGGGAAATCGGCCAGTCTTCGTGCAAAGAATCGAGATTGACGCCTCACTCTTGATAAGAAAGCAACTGCAACTCATCATACTTTGTCTTTAGGGTTATATAAATGCTTCAAACCCTTTAAAATTCATCCGACGTATAAATACAGGAAAGCTAATGGGATTTTATAATGCTATTATAATAAAAAGTACTTACCGGTAAGGGTTTATAATGCAGCAGACCAAATGTCAGACTATTTCGGTTAAACTTCGCAAACCCACGCTTGCCGGAACACAAAGGAAACAAAAACTGACCCTACAGGGTGGACCCTGCTTCGGACGCATGGGAGGGGGATACATTATAACCCCTTGGGAACATAATGGAGCATGCTGGTTCGTCCCTCGTTCGACAACTTCGTACCCTCTCCATCTGAATTTCGCTCCTCTCTTCTGCTGGAGTTTGCACAACACGTACCGAATTTTGCTCAGTCGACATTTTGTATATGCGTTGCTTGCGCGCAATCTCGATTTTATTTATTTTTTGCTTCTTCAGTCCAGTGGCGCCCGGGTCATATATTTTCGTTCCAGTTCCTCCCGGCTATCATCAGTGTCTCAATTTGTGTCAACGGCGTCTGGGGATGGTTTTTTCCGACCCTCATCTTATTCGACTTTAAAAAGACGACAAAATTCGACATAAACGCATTGGTTTTGGCACCATGAACCCGTGGCGTCTAGAAAATGATTTTTTTTTGTATCCTACTTGTCATCAATGGCTTAACAAGTGTCAGGGGTATGGTATTATTTTTAAACCCTCTCGTCATATTTTATTTTAAGAATAGAATAAAAGTATACAAATAAACAACTTAACAAGTATAACAACATTAACAAGTGTAAATAGGGTCAGGGGTATGATATTATTTTTAAACCCTCTCATCATATTTTACTTTAAGAATGGAATAAACGCAGTAATGTTCTGACACCATTGCGCCCGGATCATCTATAAATCCCGATCGCTACGACAGTGCTTTAATAGCTCCATGTAAATGTCGTTTTTGCTGCAGAATAAATTTTATAAAATTTCTAAACAATTTCATATACGCAAGTGCAGCGCTATATTCATCGCTTTATGTAATAAACTAGCTAAGGAAAGAGAGCCTGCGTAGAAAACTAAAAAATTACGTATCAAGTGAGCTTTAGCAGATTTTATGGCTCATAAAAGGAGGATAGAAAAATTCAGCAACCTAAGTGAAATGTATGAAACATCAAAAGTGCTATCATTAACGTATTTCGATGGAGTAAAACGGATCGAATAATCAGGGCCATCTTATCCTATGAGCTAATTGAGATGTAGCCTAAGGGTGCTTAAAAATTTACTATACCGAATTTAATTTTAAACAAAAAAATATTTAATTTATAATTTTAAATATGTTAGAAATAAAAATATGGTTAGGGTTTATAACTACACAGCCATCGATTTTGTATTATAAAATGATACATAAATTATATGCATTTTAATTTATAGTAGAGGATATATTTTTTGTGTCAATCAAATAATTTAAAAAATATTAAGTAAAATGCCAGGAGTTTATATATATTTTAAATATTAAGTATGTTGATTGTACTTAATAAATGTTTGGAATAGAATCGAAAAAATATTTTTTTTTTGTAATGCAACTGTTAAAATTATTCATGTATACGATGAGGGATGGTGGAAGCTGAGTTGCAAAATCCTATTTCGAAACGGTGCAAATTTGTGTAAAATTGTAAGGGGTCCACCAGCAAACGGATAACTTTTTTTTCCCCTCATTTATCTTATTAGATAGCTATTTTCGTTGGGCCATAAACGCTGAAACTCCTAGACACGGTTTTAATGGAGCGCTAAATTACTCTATCCGAGGTTGCTCAAATTTAGTGAGACGACCCTGTAAATTATATGGAACTATTATATGCAGAATAAAAACAATCAAATAATATTGATACAATCTAAAATAAATAAAGAATTCTTCTGTGGTAAAATCTGAAAAAAATTTACTTTGATTATTGTTCTATATATTAATAGTTTATAAACAATAAAAGTTCTTTTCTTTGGATGCATTTTGCTCACATAGCGTTCAGTAAACATAGGGTTTTTAAAGAATTGATAATTTTACTATAGAATTATGTTAAATTTAAAATTACTGAATTCAAAGCATCGTAATTATTCAACAAAGATTAATTAAACTAATTAAAAAATAAAATAATATAGCGATTAAAAAACGTATTTTTTTAATAAAAATAGAGGTACATGGATAGAAAATATTGAAAATCATTAATATTATTTTTAAACGAAATGACTGACCAGCTGAAATGCACGAAAACGTGTGTATTTTCAGAGGGTCCGAAATGTTTCAACGCCAAGGACTTTCAACAAGTTTTATCCGCCACTGATAATAATAACTTTTAATGCTCCGTTAAAAAATTTGTCTGTTTAGAAGTAACTTCATTATTCAAGTAATAATATCAGTAAAGGAATTTAAGAACTCAGTTGAAATATTTAATAATCCCCCAAAAACTATTATTAGTAAAAAATATATTGCTTAATAAATTTTAAAACATATCCAATAAAATATTATTACTTTTATGAAAAGAAAAGTAGGGAGGAACTGGTTGGAAGAGCAACAAGACCTAGCTCCCGTTATCTTCGCCGGACCACCAAAATCGATGTGTGTACTGTTCAGCAACGGATTCCGAGACTACCACTTTTGGACGATTTTACACAGGAAAGGGGTGTCAGGCAATGAGTCATATGAGCGCATTTCCGTAGTTCTTTGTTAGATCATGCTCAGTAAAATGTAAACATCACCCTTCCATTCTTCACTTTCCCCCTATTTTGATGAAAATAACTCCGCCCGGCGCATGCGCAAAAGCGCGTAGGGTTTCCGAATCCGTTGCTAAACAATAGTATATGGGGTCATTGAATTACATGTGCCCATATTTTATCGTGTAGGTGAAGACATTGGCAGTGGACGAACCGAACCAGAAGCAAACCGACAATTTGTCGAATCCAAAAGCGCAGTGTCGGTGATTGGGTGCAAAAAGTGAGGGGGCAAAAAATTTATTGCTATCTAAAAGTATGCGGGAGTGTAGGGGTAGTAAAAAAATTTAAAAATTTTTGTTACAATATTGGCTAACTTTCCCGAATACTATTTCATTTTTATGATTCCTAGTTTTAAACAGCTAAAAAGAAATAAAAATTTAATTTTTCCCAGAAGAGTAGGGGTGCCTCCCCTCCTTACTCGCCGCCACTGCAAAAGGGTGGCGACCGGATATAGATACCCTGGGCGACAGTCATAGGGGGTGTCATAGTGGCGAAATATTAGAGCGTTTGTGTCATTTTTTTAGGTCAATAATGTTGAAGGGGAGAAAACATATTACCATATAACCGGATCTCGAACTGGAGACACTGCCACGAGACCACCGCGCTGCAGCTTTAACCAGAAGGAGTGGTCACCCCTAAACTTTCTCGTATACTCCTAACACATGTAGAGAAAAAAAAAGTAAGCTAAAAGGCAGTGAAACGAACAGGAACCCCTAACGCAGTGGAGAACAAAAAAATAAGCGAAACGTCATATGACGATTTCCGAATGTCGTCCAACTCGTAAGTGGAATTAGAAGCCGGCGTGATTACCAATAGGGCTGGGTGTAAGATAAAGATCTCTTTCTATTCTCTTTTGTGTACGAACAAGAATAGCAGTGTTTATTTGATTAGAAGAATCTGCTAATTTATCACCTCGGTGTATTTTGACTTGTCGGACACACACATGGAATTGCTAAACTGTGGAATTTGAACAAGGATCCCGCCACTCGCCCAAAGATAATTTTCTTTTTGAACAACTAATTGTTCAGATATCAAATACTGCGTTATTCAAGTACTTTTTTGGGTGGGGGGGGGAGGACTGTCTTTCGTGATTTTTTTTTTTTTTTTTATCCTTCAAAAATATCTTTCACAACACAGTTTTTTTATGTATGGTCAAGCCGCCATTACTTTTAAAGCCGAAAACTAATCCGATACAGCTGTTGTAGATAGTTTAACACTTTGCACTCGGAAAAGTAATTATGCATAATTATTCACTGATTACAAGGGCTCATTTTATTGCTTCGAAACGTAAAAAAAAATCTATTTGTGTAAGTTCATTTTTCCTGAAAAATTATTCTTCGACTTCTTACAACTCTGTATGCATTTTTTTTTAAACCATCGAATTCAAGAATCGCCAAAATGATTCACCGTCTAGAATGGCGATTGAGAGAAGAATCGCGAATGCAAAGAGTTGCAATATTCGTAACGAATAAAAAATATATATATTTGTAGAATTATTAAAATATTTAAAGAAAAGAAATTAATTAGATAAAAAAATCGTTTGGTCATAAAAGAAATTAATTTAAAAATATCGTTTGGCTGAAAAAGAAATTAATTTAAAAAATCGTTTGTATTAATTCTTTTCTAAAGGTTATAAAAATAGTGAGGCCAGTGGCGGATTTCCGCACAGGCGTTAGAGGCGGCTGCCTCGTGCCTCGAGACGCTAGGGGGCCTCAAAATCTATGCTTGAAACATCGCAGTACTAAGCCGACGGGCGAATTTACGACGTTGCATTCTTGTTTCTAGTATAATTCTCTCCTCGCTGAAAAGTTTCTTCCTCTTTGCTTTCAAAAAATTAATGAGTGAACGAAAACAGCCGAACCAAACATTGGTTGAAATAAGTCACTTAGTCACATTACTTAGTTGTAGTTCGTCGATAACTATTGGAAGATTCAATTTTTTTTTAAAGTATCATTTGTAGAAAAACCCTCATCGTTTAGCTTCTCTTAGAGTGCAAGTTAAATTCACACCACTGCAATGCAGATATCTTTCTGAATTTTAACGGTATTCAACTGGAATTTTCATATAAGTTGCCTATATATCTGGCTTTGAAGTTTTAAAAGAAAATTGACGCTATGTCTCGCACATGTGCAGTAAAAAACTATTTACTGCAAATACTAATATTTACTCTAATATTCATAGTATTAACTTCAAATTTTAATGGAACACTTCTGTAACACATTGTCAAGTATTCTGTAAGTTTTGCATTATTTGATGGAAAACTCTGCATGCTAAAAGCGAAAAAACATGCTGGAAAATTTAGGATTTTTTAAGAAAACCTTTATATCTTCCAGAATATACTCGGTACTTTTACAAAAATGCATGTAAACAATGTACTTATTAAACGAAACCATCGATGAAATTTGTACATCATTATCAGCTCTCTATGGAACGGGGTGGGGGTGGCCCAGATTTTATTTCTTCTTTCATCAATTTCTGCTCAGTCCTCTAAATGCCATCGTGACCGAAATAAAAAATGGGTTGATGATACCTGTGCTGCGCTTCTAAGCGATAAGGTATTCTCTCTATGAGGAATTAATCGGTTTATCCTCCAACCACTATAGACAGTTTAGTTCTCGTTAACTTCAAAATGGGTCTTTAACACAATAAAAGACTTTTTTTTAAAAAACTCACTTTTATCAATATACTATAGAACAAAAATAAAGATTTTAGCAAAATTCTGAAGAACAAAACAAAAGTCGTAAAAGCGTGAGGCGTTGATAGAAATTCTTTAAGTAAAATGGAATTGCAATCACATTCGTGGCATCTTTTATTTTACAATAAATGCTTAACGAGTGTGTAAATCGAAACGGCCCCGGTTAATCCGAGACGTTTGATAACTTAAGGAGAACAAACCCTTTTTTTCCTTCCTATCAAATTAGGTTCACCAGATTCCACCCTCAATAAAAGTTGAGGAGGAAAAAGCAAAGCTTTCTACAAAATAAAACCTTCTACTTTTCCAGTGGCGTCCGGTTCATAATATGATTTTTTTCGGGCCCCCCCCCCCATCATCAGTGGCTGAGCATGTTTAAACGGCGCCCGGGGCTTGGTATTCTTTCTCCCTCTCATCGTATTTGACTTTAAAAAGTGACCATAAGTGCATTAAAGTTTTCTGGGCATGACCAGTGGCGTGGCGAGGACTCGTGGCGCTAGGATCATAATATGATTTTTTTACCCCAGTTTTCATCAGTTGGTTAGAAAATGTAAATGATGTCCGGGCAGCATATAGGCACACTGTACTCGAGCAGAGCACCGTTGTAACTTTGGAGGGCTCTGATTGGACAAGCGAATCTGAGGTAACTATGCTTTGTTGTTTGTGTACCTCTAACCACGCTCTGAATGATTCTTTCAACTAGCGATAGCGAAATATTCTTTGTGTAATACGCTACAGCTATTCAGAATTCCAATCTTCCCCCTTCTTTTGTATAAACGAAGTTCTTAAAATCCTTGAAGATGAAACCATCATTCGAAGCAACCTCAAAAGTGCTTCCGATGTGTATTCATGGATAGAAGAATACGGAAGAACTTTAAACAAGGTACGCGTATCGCACTGTTGATGCGATATACAGAAGAGTGACGTCAGATTCCTTTGTCCAATCAAAGCCCTCCAAAGTTACAATGGTGCTCTGCTCGAGTACAGAATGCCTATATGCGTCCGGGCATGTTTTATTTTCAAGCTCTTTCATCATATTTTGCTTTAAAAATAATATAAACTCAGTAACTCATTAAACTCATTATATATACGTTTGCATAAGTTTTATGATTTTATGTATTCTCTGAGTTCTACTTTTTGCTTTCTAAGGCATATTCTTTTTATTTTTTATTTACTCTTTGTGACTTTTGTTCTTTGTGTGTTTGTTGAGTGTTTATAGCACTCTGTAAATGGAATTTTCTCTGCAGTGTGCTTTTCTTTAAATAAATAAATAAAGTAATGTTTCTACTCCATGGCGCCCTCTAAATCTGGCGCCCGGGGCATTTATACCCCCCCCCCCGTTGTCTTCGGTCGCTATACCACTGTACTTTTCTATTAATTTACTAATTATTCAATGGTACACCGAGAGTAAGTAAAGCCTGATGGCATATGATGTTTTCACCCTCGTTCGTCATCAGTGTCTTTAGGAAGTGTAGATGACATGGTTTTATTTTTTCGCCCATTTGCCAGAACTGGCTTTAAAAAATGAAATAAATGCACTAAGTCTGGGCCATCTGTAACTCCCCCCCCCCTGCTTCTCCTCATTGCGTCACTGTAGCTACTATTAATCTACTGTTAATTTTAAATTAATTTATTTTAAATTAAATTAGCTTTTAAACTAACCTCCCAATGTTAGTTATCTCCAAAGTTGGGTTGGGTTCCGTTGTTAACGTGCGGAACCCAACCCAACCGGGGGTACCAGAATAGACCCCTTGGACTTACGTTTTGAAGATTCCATTGATTTAGCATTACACCGGAAGGATGAAAATTTTGTCTCCGGTGTATGCAGTTCCTAGCTTGTGCCGGGTTTAAAAATTTTTAGTTCAAGAGTATCACACTAAAAAAACAGCCTTCGTTTCAAGCTGCCTTAAAAAACAAAACAAAAAATCGCCATCAAGAGACGGGCTAGAAAAATTGCCGATCCAATTCGGTCAAGAGAAAAAGAAAATGGCACCCTCGTAGGAAGGCCGCCATATTCCTTTCATTACACCGGAATTGCTAGTAAAAGCACTTAAATGTAAACAAACGAAGCAGAAAACTCATCCATTCCTTTCCAGCTCAAGCAGTTAAAATTTGACTCTAGATTTCGCCTACAATTCAGGTTCACTTTCCCAGCAGTATTGAAGTAATGGATGTATTTTCTTACTCACGATAAGTAAATTGCATTTAAAAAAATCCACTTGTAACCGTAATCTCTCGTATTATCACAGGCTCTAGAGCGTAACCAAGCTTTCTACTTATAAATTCAGTCCTTGCACTTACTTCTCTTTGACCAAATAACAGCATCAAGAATTGCAATTGCAGCTACATAGCTGTAATTACTGTGGTATAAAATGCATAATCATTTCCCTATTTTCATTGCTTCCTTCGTCAAACACTGCCACATTTTGCTCCTGTATTGTTGCTGGAATATGATCAGATTAAAAGAAAAAACCTGAACTGCAAATGATAGCAATTTTAAGAATGTATCATCCTGTTGTGATTTATTCTGATTATTTTAAATGGTCGAGAGCCACTATAAAATTCGAAACTTTTTAAAAAATATTTTTACTGACACTTGTTTGATTACACTGTATCGACAGGATATCTGTTATTTAACGATTCCTTTTATCCACGAATTTTATGAAGAAAATTTTCTGATGTTCTGTGTGCTAGTGTGAGTGTTATTCGACATAAAATGAAAACGAAGTTCTGTAATCTTATAATTTTGTTCATTTTGTGCATGAACCAGAATTCTTTCAAAGAATTCCACATATTTCTACAATTGTCGAATAAGTGGCTCATTCTAAAATATTGCTCTATACAAGGACCTTGACACCCATATTTTACGTATTGGTTTTAAAGACCTGATACTTGAAACTAATTCTATTTGCCTCCATCAGATAGTACTAAATCTTTCCTTTACTAAATTTTTAGTAAGATTTCACTTTATGGTCAAGACCGAAATTATAAAATGGTGTTTATCTTCTTTGAATAGTCAGTCTTATAATGATAAAATGTGACGCCTCTGTGCAGAATGTGGAAAATGAGACAAAGAAATTGACGCAATGACATGAGATTATATCTTTCAGAAAACATTTTGTTGCAAATATTTGAAAGATATCAGAAAATGTTTGCAAAAAATGTCACTAAACTTTTAAAAATCGTGCGCTCCTAGGACATGAAACTGAAATGAATGTTATGCATTGATCAGAAATTTTAATTATATTTTAAATGTTGGTCACTAAATACTTTCAATCTGAGAAGATTTTAATATTGTGAGTGTAGTTATCTTAAAATTTTGTTATAAAATTCTTTTTAATGTATTTCATTTTCCTTGAACTTACACATCTCAAGATGTTCCAAAATGCGTACTATTAATATCCCTGATTAGAAGCGTAAAGCTGTATTACTTATGCGTAGGCTTGGCAGATTTCTGAAATGTTCAACCGGGACACCGGAATGCTCCCCAGCGTCGCTGGTATTCAAGAGTGTTTTAGAGGATAATTTATTCTCAATGCTATGAATAAATGGTTACTGATTAGGAACCTAAACCAGGGGTAATAATAAATGACACAAGCATATAAATTTAAACATTTTATTTCTTACATTTTAATATTTATAAGTTACTTAAGTAAGAAGAAACACTTTGAATGAGGAATAAAAATTTAAACAATATTTGCATGTACTTTTCATTGGCTGGGGCTTTTTTTAGAAAGTCTTTTTTGTTTTTAATCTTGTTGTAAAAATCTTCACAAGCTAATCCGATATTAATTTTACATGTCATCAAGCCTTTAACCGTAGATTCCTTCATCAAACCCTTATCATCAGTTCATGCATTGTTCATCAAAGAAAATACTGTCTCAACTGGTGCTGATGTCCCAGGTAAGCAGAAGGCATACTCAACAATCTTGATCAGATTGGGGGCTGCTATGTGATTCTCCTTGAAGTGACCACTTGAAATAATCACATCTCTTCTTGCTTTCACTGTTCCCAATTTGACTGCAAATACTCCTTAGCAAGCACAACTTCGTGAAACAGCTGATCATTGTTTATTTTCATATCGGGTACATCAAGAAGACTGCTATTAATAATTTCAGCAGAAGTTTAGGCGTTTTCTTAATCAACAGCATTTGCTTTGGTCAGATTGGCCCATGAAAACTGTTCAGTTTTTCCAAAACTATTCTCCCAGAGGTCCAAGTATGCAATGCATCTTACATAAAAGCCATCAAACTCTTCTTTCACACTGGTACGGATCCTAAATAATCCTTCACAGTTAATTATTTTTAAACTTTTTTGGTCATCCATAATCAAATTTAATTTTTACCGGGACGTGAAGTAAACCGGCCGGGACACCGGGATTTTGTCTGAAAACCGGCTGTTTTGTCTGGCAAGCCTACTTATGCGCTAGTGATTTTAAATGTTAGTTAACATCTTAACTTATTTGTCCGTACGCTGTACGTGCATCGAATTATCGCAATTCTAATCTTATAAACTAAAAGCCATTCACAGACGTTATAATGCGATACAAAAATTGCGTGGAATGCATAAACGTTTCAATTATCTCTCAGGTTCTCGGTTGAATTAAACGACAACGCATTCCCAAAGTAGAAGATGTCAGCTAATTAGATAATTAAGAAAACAAAACATTTAAGGGATCAATTCTATGTTCCCAAGTTAATAATTCTAAATGTTAAAATGTCCCATTTTGAAATGTCTTTAAATTAATTTTTTTTAATTAAATGTTCATAAATGTATTTAAATGTTTAAATTATAATGTTTAAATTATAATGTTAAAGTTAAAATGTCGAATTTAAACAGTTTCAGAAATATTTTTCTATTGTATGTGCAAATACGTAAACCGTGCCCATTTGTTGCATCCACTTACAAATTTTTCTTAGACGAGTCTTTTTTTTAATTAAATTTAACCTTCCAGCGGGCGCGCTTACGCAAATTTTACGACATATCGTGCATCGTATTACAAATATATATATCGTGTTATTTTACAAAAATAAATACTATTTTTATTTATGTTATCTGTATTTACTAGCCTAGTAGTAAACAAATATTTCATAAAGAAAATTGCACTTAAATATATAAAATAACGATATAAATACATAATACGATGCACAATTCAAGCATCTCTTGCAAACGCTCACCCGCTGGAAGGTTAAGCTACAGTGACTCAAAAAAGTATTGGGGCACAAGAAACGTTCAAGCGTTCATTTCGTAAATTTCTACTATTTCATAAATAAAAAATATAATTTTAATAGTTTTTGTATCTAAACACTCTGAGAAATCTATTACAACCATTACAATTAAATACAACTAATATAGAAATGAGCTATTTGAAATGGTTTGTCTGCAACTACGAAATTAAGGTTAAAAAAGTATTGGGGCATTTAGGAAAACCAGCTCGATAAGAAGCCAATTCTGGCAGAATGTCTGATATAGCTGCAAATAGAATTGCAAACCTAGAAAACACTAGTTAAGAAGCATGAGGCAGGAGTTACTACGTTAGTCCATCATTTGTATGATAGCATGGGTCGAAAAAAATCGGAGATATCCATTGACATAAAAAAACTTACCATTTGTCATTGAAAACGTGGAATCTGTGAGAGAAAAATTGGTGAAATTGCAAATGTAAGTAAATCTACTGTACATAATATAATTTCGAAATACAAGAAGACAAAATCAGTTAAAAACAGACGAAGAACAGGTCGCCCACGTCGTTTCATTGAGCATGAAGAAAGGTGGATTGTTAGAAAAATTACTTGCAATCCTAAAGCCAGTGCAGTCAAATTAACTTTAAGAGCGCAACAAAGGTTTAACAAGTCTGCTAATCCAGAAACGGTCCGGAATATCTTGAGAAAATACAATTTTCATGCCAAGTAGCTAGAAAAAAACCATTCCTCAGTAAAGCACATCGAAGAGTTCGTTTAGAATTTGCTAAATCCTATATTAAAATGCCTCTGGAGCTTTGGAATTCAGTTTTATTTGTAGATGAGAGTAAATACAATGTTTTTGGCAGCGATGGGAAGCAAATGGTATGGCGAAAACCCAATAGTGAACTGGAAATGAAGATTCTGACTCCTTCTGTAAAACATGGTGGTGGTAGCCAGATGGTCTTGGGCTATACGAGTGCTGTGGGTGTTGGGAATTTACATTTTATTGATGGAATGATGGGCAAATATATGTATTTAGACATTTTAAAACAAAATTTGAAACAGAGTGCTGAAAAAAGGGCATATTGCCACATTACAAACTCTATCAGGATAATGACCCAAAGCACAATGCTCATATTTGCAGACTCTGGGCTTTATATCACTGTCCCCAAGTAATTAAACTGCTGCACAGAGTCCAGATCTCAATCCCATTGAGAATATTTGGGACCATTTGAATAACAGAATTCGTAAATTTAAAATTTACAGCAAAAATGAACTTAGAGAAAAACTCGTGTCTGAATGGGATGAAATAGAAGGAAATGTTTGTGCAAATCTTTTGAAATCCTTGCATAAACAACTGAATGAAATCATAAAATGTAAAGGAGGACCAGCACATTATTAAGAAATAATGTTTGAATAATATCGAACAATTTTGTTTGCGTGCCCCAAAACTTCTTTGACCATGAATTTCAGTTATACAACAAGAAATGCTAATTTCAGTATTACTGCAATAATATTGTAAATAAATTTTCATGTTTTTGGATTTTATTTAGTCTGCAGATATGACATGTACAAAAAGCATTTGGTTTAAATTAAAAAAATTATTTATTCTTTCACAAAATGTTTGGTCGCTTATTGTGCCCCAATACTTTTTTGAGTCACTGTAATTACTTCAATTTTTAAGTCTTCAATACGAAGTATTTTACCTCCATCAAGTTTCTGTAAATATTTTTACCTTCAAAGGAAAGTTTTCTGTTATTAAAATAATTCAATAAGAGCACTTCCGTTCTTCCACCAAAGGATGACTGATTGGCTCGGCCGGCCAGCCAATCAAGAATCCTTCGAATTTTTACAAAGCATTATTTGATCACTGTGTCTGATCACCTTGGTGATTAATAGGCTTCAGGAGAAAAGATGGCGCGGTTACGTAACAAAAGCCAAGATTATAATTATATACGGAGGGCTTTTTTATGAATAACAATGCTATTTCCTTTTCAGAAAAATGGCGAATGGATGGCGTAAATAGCGAATAGCGCAGGCACAGACTAACTATCATGTAAATTATTAAATTTTTCCTCTAAAATCTATATATATATATAAAATTGAATGTCTGTTTTTTGTTTGTGTGTTTGAACCTTATACAATTCCACACCTCTAGACGGATTAGAACGAAATTTGGCACATATGTTCCTTAGCACCTAGAAGGATTGACTACGCAATTAAAAAGTTGCTTGCTACACCTAAAAAGGGGGTTAAAAGTTTAACGTTTTTCCGCCATAACTTTGGAACTTATCATCGCCCTGAAACTATTTTTACACGACCTTAAAACTCAAAAAATTAGCTTTTCAGTGACACCTGTTCCATTATCTGACACCTTTTTCTCTCATTTTTAATCAATTTTGAAAATTAATTTAAACAGAATTTGTTAAGTGTTTTTGTTTGCTTCTACTTATTGCAATATCTTTAAAAATGCAAAAGCGCGCGCGTTTAAAGTTAAGTTGATTTCTATGGATATTTCCACATCATCATTGGTTTTGTGATTACGTGTTTCTAGCTCTTTAGATTTTTATATTTAACTGTTTAATAACGCGCCCTTTTACCAATGTTAAGCTTCAGTTGCTTTCTGTGGATATTTGGGCTTTGTGATCGCGCGATTTTAACTTCTTAGTCTTAGAAATGTATAAACAAAAATTAAAATTCGGTCGAATTGTTTTTAAATCCTCGTTGACATTCCGTGGAGTGGATACTCGATAATCAGGTAATAACTTATTCCGTAACTTTGGAACATATCATCGCACAGAAACTATTTTTACACCCTCTTAAAATTAAAAAAATTAGTTTTTCAGTGACACCTATTCCATTTCTATATGACTTTTTTTTCTCATTTACAATCAATTTTAAAAATTAATTTAAACACAATTTGTAAGAATTCTTTCATTTCTTGCTATCTTAAAACTAATCACATCTGCCAGTCACGTGCTTTTGCCAATGTTAAATTGCTTTCTTTAGACATTTTCACTTTCGTACGCAGAATTTTGCAGCTTTTAATATGCGCGTGTGGTAAATTACATTTAAACATTGCTTTTTAAATTCGTTGAAACTTCTTCTATAGTTTTCCTTAATTTTGTCCCAGATTTTATCACTTATAAATTTTTAATGCTTACCTGTCTTTTAATTGATTTTTTTTTTACTTTATCTCATTAAATAAAATTATAGTTCATTTATAAGTTTCTCAGTCTTCATTGCATGCTTTGCTTCTATGTTCGCGCTCAACCTTCAAAATCATACTTTTTAAAACCTATCAACGGACAAAAAAGGGAACCTTTGTATTTTTTTAACTACAGGTTTTGTGGCCTCATTTTTTTTCCCTTCTTAATATCTATATTTCAGGCATTATTTTTCACTATTAACACATACTGATCATTAGAACTCAAAATCCAAATGTTATGTTGGGAATCTGTAGCTAAAACATGCAATGTCTGTTTAGAAATAATCTGGTTCCTTCGCACCTGGAATAGAAGGATTAATGGACCTTATGCATGTGACGTCACATCCTCCGACACGTGACCTGCCGGAGGCAGCCATTGGGCAGTCTTAAACAGCTGACCCAGAACTGCTTTTGTTTCTCAGTCGCTTATAGGCCGATCGTTTTGTTTATTCCTCCACAGCTGTTTTTCTATACTCTCGAACCCAAAGGGTGCATAAGGTCCATTACGCTTTTAAAAAGTTTCCAGCAGGAGTAAAATGGGTAATTTTTAACGCTTTTCCGCAGTAACTTCAGAACACAATATCGCAGAAAAATTATTTTTGAACCATCTTAAAAGTAAAAAAGATGGCTTCAGTTTTCTTTGATTTTTAATCACTTTTCAAAATTATTTTAAACACAATTTATAACGTTTTTGTTTGCTGACATTTTAAACCTCTTTCACTTTTTAATCTCTCACGTGTTTTTGTTAATATTAAAATGAATTTGCCTTCTTTGGACTTTGCCCTGTTACCCACTACTGTCATATCATTTGGATAGCAAGACTTTTAATATAGTAAGGTGTGAATGCGGATCACAAAATTTAAACAGAACACACATTTTATACATATTTTCACAAAAATGTAAACTCAACCGAATATATTTTCCAAAATCATTCATGTTGGCGAGAATGATGGCACGATGAGAATGTTTTACAAGATATGGTGGGAACAAATAAACTTTGACTAACATAAGATCAGCCAACAGCTCATGAAGTAATGGGGAATTTGATTGCTGAAGAGGACGGTGAACCCCTCTCTTACTTGAAGTCTCATGTAAAACTGAGACAACATTTTTTAATTAATTTGATCCTTACTGAAATTCAAAGCCTTCAACATCCCAGTGAGCTGAACTAAGTAGCTCAATCACCGGACATTCCACCTTCAAATAAAAGAAAGGTATTTCAACATCTAAAGAAAAGAAGACTATTACGAACTAATAGTGTAAAAGTGAAAATGCCTGTGTTGTACATAGTGTATATATTTCCTTCTTTTTGTTTATTTTGTTTTTCTTAAATAAAATTCCCGTGTCTTGCCCATAAAACCGTTCAGTAACCGGTCTGGTCACGGGTACGGGGGTAAGGGACGGCGTTCTGTTCTGTCATAGAGTTCTTGCCGTTGCTCCGTCAAGAATAGCTATCCCACTTTTGGATGGTGATCTCACAGTACATTCTCTGTTACAGTTACCTCTGGTCTTAGCTCACACTGAGAATCCTATATGCAATATAAGCAAAAAGTCTGATAAGGCGATTGTCCAACAAATTGCAAACTTACACTATATGCCCAAAAGTATCCGGACACTTGCAGATTTTCACATTTTTTAGAATTTCTCCGAAATGGTTTGACTGACTGCCTTTAAATTTCGGACATGTTAAGAATAGACAATAACTCACATTTTACATTGAAGATTTGGTCCTGAGGGCAATTAGGGGACCGTCTATAAACTGATGAAGACAAAAAAGTTTTTGGCCCACCCCGCTTCACAGAATACCGATAACAAGATGAAACTTTTAGAAATCGTAATGTATAATATGCATAATATTTACAGGAATTTTCGTAAACTCAACACAAATATTTGGGAAGATATAAAAGTTTTCCTAAAAGATCTCAAATTTTCCCACCTGTTTTTTGCTTATAACATGCAGAGTTTTCTGTTATATTATACGGAACTTACAGAAAAGATGACAATATGTTAGAAAAGCATTTTGTAAAAATTTGGAAAAGAAGTTTTGAATATTACAGGAATTATAAGCATTCTTAGTAAATACTGTTTTACTGCGCATGCGCGAAGCATAGTGTAATTTTTCTTTCACAACTTTAAAGCCAGGTATATAGGGCAACTTATATTAAAAAATTCAGTTCAATATCATTAGTATTCAAAAAGATATCGGCATTACAACTAGCAGAATTTTAGCTCCTGTCGAAGAGAAGCTAAAAGATGAGGGGTTGTACACAAATTGATATTTTTTAAACTTATATCTTTAAATAGTTATATTGAATTGTATAGTGGTTAGAATTTGCTGAATACCCATTAAGACTTATCAATTACGCGCATAACTTAAATTCCAGCTAATTAGGCACTATAAATAACAAAAATTTTATTACTATAATTATATTATTTACATGATTATTAACAAGTTACATATTGCAATTTTACGGTCAAACGATATTTTTAAATATATTTCTTTTATGGCGAAACGATTTTTTATGTAATTAATTTCTTTTCTTAAAATATTTTAATAAATCCACATATATATTTTTTTATTCGTTACGAATGTTAGATGTCTTCATGGGTATTCAGCATATTCTAACCACTATACAATTCAATATAACTATTTAAAGATACAAGTTTAAAAAATATCAATTTGTGTACAACCCCTTATCTTTTAGCTTCTCTTCGACAGGAGCTAAAATTCTGCTAGTTGTAATGCCGATATCTTTTTGAATACTAATGATATTGAACTGATTTTTTAATATAAGTTGCCCAATATATCTGGCTTTAAAGTTGTGAAAGAAAAATTACACTATGCTTCGCGCATGCGCAGTAAAATAGTATTTAATAAAAATGCTCATAATTCCTGTAATATTCAAAAATTCTTTTCCAAATTTTTACAAAATGCTTTTCTAACATATTGTCATCTTTTCTGTAAGTTTCGTATAATATAACAGAAAATTCTGCATGTTATAAGCAAGAAACAAGTGGGAAAATTTGAGATTTTTTAAGAAAACCTTTATATCTTCGCAAATATTTGTGTTGAATTTACGAAAATTCCTGTAAATATTATTCACATTATACATTACCATTTCTGAAAGTTTCATCTTGTTATCGGTATTGTGTGAAGCGGAGTGGGCCAAAAATGTTTTTGTCTTCATCAGTTTGTAGACGGTCCCCTAATTGTCCTCAGGACAAATCTTCAATGTAAAATGTGAGTTATTGTCTATTCTTAACATGTTCGAAGTTTGAAGGCATTCAGTTAAACCATTCCGGAGAAATTCTAAAAAATGTGAAAATCTGCAAGTGTCCGGATACTTTTGGGCATATAGTGTATCATTCGGGATGAGTGTGCGATGCCAAATAAATCTACCGCTATCAAGTTTGTTTCTCCCATGGCTTGTTCTGGAATGAGAACTCCAAGCAATCTTTACATTGTGGTTTCTTGGCCTTTGTGAGACCAAATAAATGCAAAGCTTAGGTTTACCTAAGTACTTTTATTTTCCACAGCTATAATTTAAAGAACAATTCTTGCATAGAAATCTCGGTTAAATATTTATATACAAAGTTTGATCAGTGAGTTCACAGTTCTAGGACGTTAAAGTTCAATGGAGTCGTAGTCAACAAGAGAGATAAATCAACACAGGATGGATAGCTTCCACCTATTAGCGTGATAGCCTAAGCACGAGACTATAAAGAGTGCTCGCAATTCACTATTCGATGAGCCGAGATTTCGAAATAATGCCGATTTCTCAGTGATCGTTGTCGAAGTCCGAATTAATTCGGGACTTAAAATCCGAGTTGATCACACAGTTTTTTCTGCGCTCTGGAGTCCGAAAAACCACGTTCGAGACTCCTAAATCGGTTCTTCACCGCGCTTTCCGTTTTTTCCACATTCCGCTTTTTATCCTTACCTCAAGGGGTGGATCTCCGCCTTCCTTTCACCCCACTGGATAATCGTCTTCCTGGTCCACCAACGACTAAACCTCCATATTCCCAATGGTCAACTCCGACCGTGGGGAAGGTTCTTGAGTTTCCCCACCACAGGAGCTATACAGGTGTGACATGAAAGGGTACCGCTAATCTCCTCATAGCCGACCCCAAATGCGCTCTCTGACAGGTATTGATTCCTTTGGTCGCTTTTCCGCGTGAAGCTATTACCCTCGCGAACGTCTCCTTAATGACCACCAGGTGCAGCTGGCCTGCGGTCTGCGGCTGACATAAAAGGTACTGGACTCTTTTTCTCGTGGGAACTGTACTTGCGGGAAGAGAAAACATCACAACATATATCCTCCAAAGGCGGAGACCAAAAGTTTTGTTTATTCGAAGCCTTCTAAAGTAGTAATTAATTAGGTATTATCAGAACGGATTAGTTCGATAAACGCCAGCGGAGCCACGTGTGCAACGGCTAGTTACTAAATAAATTAACTTAAATTATCTCTTAGTCTTAGTTAAATTATTCTTTCGAAAGGAATATATTTAAAATTTGTAATACAGTAGAGTATCGATAATTCGAGGCGGACGGGACCTGTCCTACCTCGATCTATCGAAATCATAAAATTTAATAAATAAATAAATGGAAATAAAAGCAATTTTTAAAGTTCAGTGTAGTATATTTGAATGAAAAATGTACTTGCATATTATTACATTACTGCTGATAGCAACAGGTTAATTATATCTTAAAATAATTGTCAATTGTTTTTTGTTTAAACACATTGCTCCTATATATCGATCTTATATATATCCCGTTTTCTTTGGGAGGGGGCATTTCTGCGGGTGGCTTCGAGGTGCGCAGTGGACATATGACCCGTCGAACAACAATAAAAACCAGACGCAGTAATTCTTTCACGTGTTGTGTATGTGTTGGTCATCATTTGGGAGCTAAACTGATTTTTTCATTAACTCGGATTTATGGAAAACTCGAACAATCGAGACTCGAATTATCGAGACTCTACTGTACCATTTCACAGTAATTGGTATAAATGTAATGTAAATTTGATTTCCTTAAGTTTTATCGTAAGAATTCTTATATTAATTCGTTTGTAAAATTCATATTTTAAGTATGTGAACGTTATATCTTAAGTGATTGTTTTGCTTCAATTATTTCAGCATTAGTCTTTTTTTATTGGCTCTCTGACAGAACGTCTTTTGAATACCCGTTTATTTAACATGTATTTTAACGGTCATAAAAGAGGCTTAGGTAAAATAATCAAAAGTGAATTTAATTTACTATCTGTACTTTGTCCCCATTTCCAATGCATGCAAACATTCTCTTTACTCCTGCAATGCTCTTGTATATCGTCTTTCATTCTCTGTACAAA
The DNA here is from genome assembly GCA_013235015.1 of Araneus ventricosus. Lineage (NCBI taxonomy): Eukaryota > Metazoa > Arthropoda > Arachnida > Araneae > Araneidae > Araneus > Araneus ventricosus. The sequence continues at coordinate 35,574 of BGPR01003025.1, forward strand.
AAGGTTGTAATTTAAAATTTTTGAATGTATCTTTTATATCTTTCTGCGTTTAATTATTAATCTGAAAGCTTAATTTTTCTTTTGGATTATAAATATTTGCATAAATTATTGAAATTTTAATGTTCCAAGAAACGATACGTTAGCCATATAAAAGGTAAATGAATTTAACTGATTTGTAATTTGCCGAAGGTATTTCATTTGCTTGCAACTGAAAGCACAGTGGAACCTTGGTAATTCGAACTCCAAGAATCCTAAATTTCGGATAATCCGAACATCTTTTTTTAATTTTCCGAAATTTTTTTTATTGAAAAATGGAGTATAAATAATTATGAGTCTTATGTAACTTGTAAAGGTAAGTCGGCAAAAGTTGCAGCTTCGACACTGGTAAACGATAGCAACGGAGAGCAGAATAATTAACTGTCAGATGCACATAGCAAGACTCTTTCGCTGCACGAATGTGATACCTACATTGAAGCAAGTTTTCCAGATTCATAATTGAGTAATTAATGAAATACCTAGATTTTTCAAATACTATTTAAAAATTTGACGATAAAGCCTTCCTCGGAATATTTTGGACACAAACCTCTTTGACAAACAGGAATTGAGGTGGTGTAGGAGAAAGCTAGCACACAAATCGTCATTGTTATTAATTATTTTAAACCTTTGAACAGCTACAGATGTCGATGGATAGTTGCTGTCTAATAAGCCATTTGCATTGCAATTATTATGTTTATTATTATTAAATATTATCAAATCATTCTATTCACTTCATGTTGCTAAAAATCGTCAAATTAATGATACAAAATTGCACAGGCTATAAATCTCTCTATATATAAAATGCAATGTTTGTGTGTGTGTTCTTGCGATGCTTAGACGTAAAATATTGCACTTACAGCCCTGAAATTTGACACACAGGTAGCCCTGATGGTGACTCAATGCACCTTGAAGCCAGATTTTTAAAATTCAATCTACAAAATTATTTAATATTTTGTGGTATTTTGAGTGATTTTTCATACTCATTTTTCCATTGTATTTTTTTCTAATAATCTTATCAAGAAAATAGATACACCATAAGAAAGAAAAAACAATTTCCGTTCTAATGAAGTTTATTTTAAACGTCTAAAAGTTTGTTTTAAACGAAAAAGCTGCCATACAATATTTTCTCTAATGTTAATAAATTTTTAAAAATATTTTTTGGTATAATTTGCAACAATACTTTTCATTGTTGCAACGCAATTCAAACCATTTTTATTGTTTAAACAAATATTTAATTGCGTGTTTCTATTTCATTGTTGAAAGCTATCCTATTAATATCCTATTACATTTTGCTTTCGTGTTTTATTTCACCAAAATTTTGAAGAATCTGTGAACCAAGCTTTCTGAGATATTAAGTATATCTATACTTATAAAAGGCAATGTTTGCGTGTGTGCGTGCGATGTCCAGATGAATCTATCGCATTTACAGCCATGGAATTTGGCACAGAGGCAGAAGGAATGGTGAATCAATGCACCTCGAAGCCAGAATTTTAAAATTTAATGTAGAAAATTTTTTATTTAATGTTTTGTGTCGTTTTGGGTCATTTTTGGTACGTTTACGGCTGTAGTATCTTTTCTAAAGATCGTTGAAAAACGATCAATGCACCATCGGAGAGAACAAACAATTTTCGTTCTAATGAAGTTTGTTTTGGATTTCCAACACAATTTAATGAATTTTGAGAAATTATTAAATAATATTCACTTTTATGGTAATTTTTTATAAGGATTTCTTTAAATTCTCGCATCTCACGTTCTAACAACTCCATAATTTTCATTTTTTTTTCAGCTTATAACTAGAACATTTCTGTCGGATTTAAAACAAGAACGGTTGAAATATCTGATTCCGTTTTTTTAAATCAATTTTTCCCTGATCAGTTCAAACAGTTTGTTTGCTAGCGAGATTTGATAGCCAGAGTTTCTCCGGACAATCCCAGAATGCATTGTTGCTTCCTCGCAGTAGGTGACGTAATATGCTTTCATTCCCAGCCTGCATTTCTACAATCCGATTCCTTCCAGTGACGTCATTACATTCGCGTCATTGTCGAGAGGAAAAATAAGCGGGAAAATCAATAACGTGTATCTTTTGTTTTGATTTTGTCTTCAAAACATTTTCTTGTCATTGTGGGCATCCCCCCCCCCATTTTATCGAAGTCCTGATTCTACGGACAACGCCGCGCGCGTACTGCTAGTTAATCTATATTATAAAAGGCAATGTTTGTGTATGTGTGCGATGTTTAGACTAAAAATATTGCACTTACAGCCTTGAAATTTGGCACACAGGTAGTCGTAATGGTGATTCAATACACCTCGAAGCCCTAATTTTAAAAGTTAATCTAGAAAAATTTTTATTTAATATTTTGTGTCATTTTGGGTATTTTTCGCACGCTTTTGGCCGATCCCTGAGAAATAATGATGATAGAAAAACAAACGATGCACCATTAGATAGAGGAAACAATTATAGTTTTAATAACGTTTATTTTGAACGTCTAACGTAATTTACTGAATTAAAAAATAGTCATCTGGACGGAGGCCATCTACATATCTGAAAATCTGAGGATGAAAAAGTAAATAATTCTTTTCAAAATAATGAAGGAAAAGTTTAGCTATAATAGAAGAAAAAGAAGACCCTTCTGGAATGCCATGAGATTAAGATATAAAACTATATAAAAAACATGATATTTTCAGAAAAACTAAAAATTTTAAGTATTACACAAATAGAAGAAAAATTATACGAAAATGTTGAAGTCATTATGCCACGGGCAACGCCGTGTGCGTTCTGCTAGTAGACTATACTGTCCTCCTAACCTTAAAAGGCGTATCTCATTTTTTTTTTCAAATTCTTCCTACTTATTAATGTTTGAGAGCTGCCCGACATTATTCCTAAACAAACCAGCGGGAGTGTTCTCCCCTAAACTTTCTCGCATACTTCCCCAAAAAGGTGCCGTTTCCCCTTCCCCCCACGTAGCTAAAAAAATTCGAACCTACTGTTTCCCAGGCGATAAACCTGCAAAAGTATTCAAATATTCTATAAAAAAAAAACTGTGCTGTTATTCGTTATTACAATAAGAGCAGTCATCCGATTCTAAAGATTGTGTACGCATCTACTAAAATAGCATTTTTCCATACTTTAATTTTAGCGCAGTGTTTTTAGTCTGGCATACTATCTGTAAATTGAGTGAGACGGAAGTCTTTCACTGAAAAGCTAAGAAAAGAAATTAGTACTATAATAAGTTGCTGGGGCGGACGGACAGACAAACATTGTTTCTGTAAGTTGTGAGGTGCGTTGAGCACAGGATGCAACGGCTGATGCAATCAAACCAGACGAATCAAGTCTAAAGATGGACGTTAAAGAGCGCTCCGTTCCGTTCCACTCCATTCCACTTTTTAGTTCATCTATTTCGGTAGGTCATTATTGGGTCACTCCGAACTCCTAATGTCCCCCCCCCCGGTTAAAAGTGTCCTGCAGTAATTTATTCATATAACGGACCCAGCATCACACAAAAGGTTTTATTTGGACATAAACACAAACACACGCACACAGGACGAATCACAGGAACAACAGGTATACAGAAAAGAAACAAGTACGTCTGGCCTCTTCGGCCCCGAGATTACATCTGCTAGAGAAGGGAAAAGATTCCCCCTTTACAATTTCCGGTAGGGATTAAATCTCTCACAGCCGCTCTTCCTTCAAAACGCGAATCCCCGCCTGCTCCGATTCCCTATAGGGCGAGAAAGCCTAGTCCACCTCCCCATGCATTTACACCGGTCGCATTTCAGCATTTATGGCTCAGCAGTCCAAATGTATTTTAAGAGAAGGTGGATTTCCAAACTTTCGACCACACCACGTCTGTTGTGACTGAAGACGATCTTTAATCTATAAACTATTTATTTTACATTTATGTACAGGAATTATATCAAAACGTAAACATGGATGAAATTCTACACTAATTCTTTTTCGTTGCCAGTATCGCTAGCTGAATAACAAGTTACATAATTAGAAAAGACAACAGGAAGTGCGAAATATAAAATGGGTGGCAACATTCTCCCACCTTTGTATTGCAGACAAACACTTTAAAGCAATACAAACATAAGCAAATTATTACACACTGGCATTACAAAAATAAAAATTATTAACAGTTCACAAATTCAGTCTTTTAACAGGAATTAATGGACGGCCACATCGAGATTTCTTTACTTCCTCGAGAACATCAGCTGCAGTAGGGCCTGGGTTTTGCGCAGCTATATCAGTTCCTTGGTGGTCCTCGATGAGATGGTCACTAGCGCTGAGCTCCAAAGGATAAATTCGTTGAAGCGGTCGTATGATCTCACCACTGGCTAGTCGCAATTTAGCCACATGCTCCACGCCGTCCTTGCCTGGAAACAATTCGATCACTTGAGCCAAAGGCCAATTCATTCGGTTTGGGTTCTTTGATTCAACTATGACGATTTCTCCCGGAGAAATCATCTTCCTTTTTGAAGATACTTTGGGACTTCTTACTAACTCTCCAAGGTATTCTTTGTAGAAACGTTTGCGTAAATTTGATCGTAAGGTGTGAAGATAACGCACTCGTTTCAATATATGCTGAGAATCAATCAGATCCAAATCAAATGTTTCTCTTCCTTTAATATCTTGGATGAAATGAGCAGGCGTAAGAGGTTTCAGCTCCTTCGGATCGTCGGACAAATATGTCAATGGTCGCCCATTTATTGTAGCCTCACAATCGGAGAGTAAAGTCAACATCTCTTCATATGTTACGCATGCTTTGCCCAAACACTTTCGGAGGAGTTCTTTAATGCTGCGAACCATCCTTTCCCAAAATCCACCGTACCACGGGGCGGAAGGAGGGCTAAACAACCATTTTATTTTCATTAAAGAACATTCGGCTTGAATGAAATCCCAGTCCAAAGATTTCAAAGCATTTGCTGCTCCTACGAAGTTCGTACCATTATCAGTGTATAGCGTAGAACCTCTTCCTCTTCTTGCCCAGAATCTTCTCAAAGCTTGCATAAACGATTCGGTGGAGAGAGATGAAACCAGTTCTAGATGGACTGCTCGATATACTGCGCACGTGAATAGAACTATCCACGCTTTGCTCCCGCCACGCAAGGAAAGAGGACCGGCCAGATCTGCGCCAGTTATTTGAAAGGCTGCAACTCTGTGTATTCTGTCGGGAGGTAAAGGAGCTGGATCTGGGTTAACTTTGCCAGCTGTCAGCCTTTTGGATTTTATACATTGTCGTAAAATTGCCTTTACAACTCTCCGACCCTTGGGAATCCAGAATTTTTCTCTTAATTGTGCTAAGGTCGTTAACACTCCAGTGTGCATTAGGGATCTATGAGTATGCAAAACCAGTCTTTCTAGAAGAGGATGGTCTGGTAAAACTGTAGGATGTGTAAAGTCCTCTGGATCTTGACTGAGAATCAGTCTTGTTTGAACTTTCAGGATGCCATTTTCCTCGAAAAACTGTATCGTATCCTTGTATTTCTCACGTATTTCAGAGGGCCATTCTGACTGCATGATTTTTATTAGGGTCTCCTCTGCCTTTTGAATCTCTTCACATGAAAGTGAATTAACTAACTTAGGAGAGTTTCTCTTAATATTGTTGCAGAATCTGAGAACATAAGCAGTCATTCGGAGAATTTTCTTATAGCTCGAAATGTACAGGAATCTATCTCCAAATCTAACTTCGTTTCCTGTGGCTAAATTTGTCACAACTGTCTTACGCCGCTCTAGAAATGCTTCATCCGGAGTCTCTGATACCTCAGAACATGGCCAAGATTCTTCATCGTTATACAGCCAGCTGGGACCCTCCCACCATTTGCTTTGCAGGAGGTCAGACCAATCACAGCATCGGGTAGCTAGATCAGCAGGGTTGACTTCTCCAGGTACATGTCTCCAGTCATCTATATTAGTCAAATCCCTGATTTCCTTCACTCGATTTCCAACGAATGTATTCCATGGCTCCTTTTTCTTAATCCAGCTTAAAACCACCATTGAATCGCACCAAAAGTAGGTTTTAGAAGCAGTTCGTAGGATAGAATCCATCGTTTGTGCTAATCGAGCGCCTAGAGCTGCTCCCAACAATTCAAGTCGTGGGATTGTGGATTTTTTCATTGGAGCAAGTCGAGCTTTTGCTGCTATGAGTTTGACCGTCACTTGTCCTTTGAATTCACATCGTAGAAAGGCACATATAGCGTAAGCGTAGGTAGAAGCATCTGTGAAGATGTGCAACGTGAAATCATCGTAATTTTCAGCAAACAATCTTCGAGATATTGAACATTTAGACATGAAATGCATGGTTTTCTCCCAAAGTCTATATTTATGTTCAAGTTCTACAGGCAACACCTCGTCCCAGCCTATTTTTCCTCTCCAAGCTTCTTGCATAAGCAATTTTGGTAACAATAAAGCTGGAGCCGTAAAGCCAACCGGATCGTATACACTGTTGATCACAGATAGCAATACCCTTTTTGTAACAGGCTTTTCTTGGGTGCAATCTGTATTTGCTGGTAGCTTGCAAGAGAGTTCGTCGCTGACTACATCCCAACTCAGGCCAAGTACCATTTTCTTATCTTGATCTTCCTTAGAGTCATTAGAAGCCCAACAGCGCAATTCAAATGCGCCTTCTTTCATTATTTCTATGGATTGCGATTTCAGTTGTTCCAGTTCTGTAGCGTCATTAACACTCGTAACTAAATTGTCCACGTAGAATCCTTCTTTTAAATGACCAATTGTCTTCCTGAGGCTCTCTGTCTGGAATTTTTCTCGTTCTAGATGGTAACTTATAGTGGCATTCAGCAGAAAAGGGCTGGAGGAAACGCCGAAGACTACTCGACAATGACGATAAATTCTTATTTCCGAGCATCCAGTGTTCTCCCACCATAAAAATCTTAGGACATCTCTATCTTCAGTTCTCAAACGTATCTGTAGAAATGCCTGTTTCACATCTGCAATTACACCTATGGCACCAGAACGAAATCTTAATAGTAAAGGCAGTATTTTATGTGTAAGACTTGGGCCCACACTTAAGCATTCATTCAAGGAGGCAAATCCCGGTTTCTTGAACGAAGCGTCGAAAACTGGGCGAACCTTTGTGGTATTGCTTGATGGCTTAATGACGGGTCTGTGAGGTAGGTAATGGACTTCCTTGGCAAGCTGATTTATTGGGACAGCTTCTATAATACCTTCTTCCTCCCACTGTTTAAATACGTTATTGTAGGCTTCAAAGTAATTTTCGTTTATCAAACGCTTAGTTGCTGTGCGAAGTCTGGATTCTACTGCGTCGTATTTATCATATAGAGCAGGATGTCCAGCTAGCCATGGTAAAGCCACTTCATATCTTTGATCTT
>BGPR01003025.1:51486-82331 GCA_013235015.1 Araneus ventricosus
GGAAGTTACGTATTGCTATTATCTATAAAAGTTAAACATTCCCAAAAAATCTACGCAACTGAGTTAAAGTATCTGGTTTAGGAAAATCTAGTATACATTTGATCTTATCAGGTAGAGGCTTAATTCCTGTTTTCTGAAAGATTGAAACCTAAAAGTCTATTGTCGATGTACCAAATATGCATTTCGAACATTTATCCATAGGCCGTATTCATCGAATCTTAGAAAATAAGGTTTTTAAATGTTGGTACATGATCCTATGATTTTAGATGCTATCAGAATGTCATCGACAAAAGCGTAAACTCCTGGTAAACCACAATAACTTCATCTATAAAACGTTGAAAGTCGCAGATGCGTTACACAGTCCGAATTGCATTCTCTTGTACTTTCGAATAAACCGAAAGGAGTACAAATTGCAGTTTTGTAATATCTTCTGGGTGAATGGGAATTTGATGATAAGCTTTTTTAAGTCGATTCGACTAAAATTTTTGATTCATGGCCAGCTGTAAAATCAGCGATACAAGGAATGGGGTATTTATCTTTTAATGTTTGAGAATTTAAAGTCTTGTAATCACAACAGGTCTCCAATTTAAAGTTCCTTTTTGGGAACCATGTGAAGTGGGGAAGCATAATTGCTTTTCGAAGGTCGTAAATGCCCTCAGGTGCATCATGTTTACCTGATTTTAGCATTTTTAGACGATCTGGAGCCAGCCTTCGGGGTTTTCACCACAGGAGCACCATTGTTACTATTGTGATGAACAGTATTATGCTTAACAGGTTGATTTGGATTAGGCAATTTTGTAATAGAAGGAAACTTTTTAAAAGCTTATGAAAACCGTATCCTAGAAGAAATTTGAACCGAGTGAGATTAGCATACTTTAAATGGCCTACTGATTGCAATTGTTTTTTGTATCTCTAAGGCATTTGTCTGAAGATCTGGGACCAATCCAAAATAATGGAGGAAATCTGCTCTGCAGAATAGGTGTATCTTACATCGGCAATCTGAAAAGTCCATATAAAGTCTCTTCTTAAATTAAAATTCAAAGATAATGTTTTCTGTCCATATACATTAATGTTGGAAGAATTTGCGGCCAAAAGGGTTTGTTGGGAAGAATTTCTTTCTGATAGACATTAGCAGGGATTAAAGACACGTCAGAGCCGGTGTCGACCAGAAAGGAGATATTTGTTATCCGGTCTCGAATGATCAGGCGACGGGATTCTTTTAGGCAAAAGAATAAGTCGCCGCTATTCTTTGATGGTTTTCGTTCCCTGCCATGTGCACGGTGAACACATTTCTCTACTCTACAATTGTTTCCAAAGCGCCTGTGATACCAGCAACAGAAAAAGTCGCGCTTATTAGAAATGCTTTTCTGCGAGAGTTTTTTTGTTTCGACGATAATGAGCGACCGCGAGAAACGAGAGACGATCTATTCTTTTTATTTAATTTTTTCAATCGTCCGAAATAGTTTAGTTTCGAGTGATTGTTCATTTTTCTTTGAAACTGCAAAAGTTTCAATAGGAGAAGGCGAAACTTCAACAGATTCTTGGTCTGCAGTTTCGGCAGCTTGTCTAACGTGAGTTCGAAACCGCAGCTAAAATCGTTTGAACCGAAGACGGCAAACGCCAAAAATAATTCTAACATTAAGTTATCTGACTACATTCAAGGACTCTGCACGGCGTTTCATGTTGCGTAACAGTTCGATGGTTTACGATTACCTAATTCTTCCCCGAAGAAGTTTTCTAATTTCGTGCTGGGATGATTCAACGAACGATTTATGAGTTCTTTTGATTTGCGAGTAGGGATCAGTAGACATCTGGTTTCATAAGTACGTCCCGAATTAAAGACGCACTATCGGGAGGTAGGTGAGAGACTATATAATTGTATTTGGTTACCGATTCAGTTATTGCTTTGGAGTAGCGACAAAAAAAGTACTTTCGCAATTACGAACCATAAACCAGGATCTGACCTATTAAACACTGTGGAATTTGCACAGCATTTATGTCAGAATTGTGCAAGGTTTTAGAACAAGGTTACCATATAAATAAATATATATAATGATTCGTTATACACAAGAAATATTATAGTTAATGATAATTTGGCATTTTAACCTTATAAAATATGATTTCATAAGAAAGTTTTTATATGCACAAGTAATACAAGCATTAAACATTAAACGAAAGTGAAATATTAAAACGATAAAACAATTTCCGATTTCAAATCAAAAGCAGAATAATGAAACAGAAAAAAAAACATACTTATCTGCCAGACATTTAAAATGTTTACATTCCCGAAAAGAAACCGGAAGTCGTCACTCTAATGCCAGGAACAAAGGGATGGAACGATGAATATCGAATTGATAGAGGTAGGATCTTCATGTACTTTTTTTTTTCGGACGAAAACTGTTCAAAAGGGGGTTCACAGGGCACCATTTATGGGGAAAGTAGACGTATTTTTATTCCATATTTATTATTGGCTTCCAATCACAGACACCTACTTCACATGTTACACCACGAGAGACTCGACTCTGTCTGCCAGAACAGATTCTCAAACCGAAATTGAAAGGTTACCATAATCTCCGCGGCGCCATGGTTGGTTAATACATGTCCTTTGGAAAGATGATGGGTCAACTTTCCACTTAAAATTTGTGGATATTTTTCAAAATAATCCAACATAATTTCGAATTGGGAAGCCAAATGACGCTTCTCCATAGTTCCTTTGGCGATTCAAAACTCGAACTGAATTCGAAAACCATAAACAAAAATATCGCAGACGATCGTTGACTTTGCGCGCAGCAGAAATACGTCACTTCCTAGCGTAAAGCGAGATGTCGAAACGACTGAGGTACGAGAATCAGACCCTTCTTTCGGGTCGAGAAAAGCCATTAACGTCCCGCGGTCGAAAGGCGAAACGTCCCCAACCCAACTGGGGTACGAGAATAGACCCTTAATGCCGAATAAGCTCAACCAAAATCAGGCATGCTGAGAGAGGGAGAGAAGGGGATGGAAAAAATCCACCCAGATCCCTGGATAAGGAGGTGGAGAGAGCTGTTGGAAGTGTTGAGTGTGTGATGGGCCCATACTTTGCCCTGGGACCGCTCCGGCTGTCGACGGTCCTCAAAATGGATCTAAAGAAAGCTAGAGTCTAATCCGTTTTTTCTGCTATGACGAGATTCGAAAAGATTATAAAGAAAGACGATACCATCTCTGTAGCGTACATTATTGCCTACACAGAATAGAGATGAAAAACAAAACGAAACTTCATGCCAAATAGACTGCAGTTTTAATGCCGTAATCGCTGACGCAGCATATAATCTGAGCTTCCAAAAAATATAAAAGATCGAAAGACAATATAAAGAGTTCAAATTTGATAACGAAGCTGAGATTGAGAACAAGATACGCGGTCTAAATTTTCTATAAATTCTTATTTATAATAGGATAGATTCTTAAATTTATGAGCCGAAAATATATCGTGTTTGCAATAACTGACAAATAAAAGAACTTCAAAATGAACTGAACTGAAATAATGGTAACTATGATTCAGTATCCGTATGAAAGTGATTTTCAGACTTTGTTTCCATAGTGAATCTTCTAAATTTGCACTTGTTTCTTTGTATAATTGTCACAATATTGTCAAAAATTTTGGGGAGTGAATAAAGAAAGAGTAGAATGGCAAAATAAAACCTCCTCATGGCAATGGGGGTCACAAGAGAAGGAGTATTTTCCTCTAAAAATGAGAAAGAAGATTCTTTCCATCTGCAAGCTAGCTGATGTTTCTATAAATATGAGAAAAGAATGTGTGAAAGAACTAAGTTATCAAGATTTAGGGAACGGAAAATGTTTTAGTGTCTTGCATTATATTTTAAAGAAATGTTGGATGACTTGAGTGTTGCTGTGTTTGTGATTTTTGTTATTTATTGCGTTATGGAGGAATTATTGCTTTGTTTATTTTTTTGCACTGTCAGGTAAGTAAATTGGTGTTAAACGAAATTAATATTCATGTGAAAAGCTTTCTGTTAAATATCTCTGGTAGACTTAAGTTTAATGTGCGTCACTAAAGTTGAATTTTTTTTCTGGCGATTTCTAGCCAAATGTGGTGCACGTTAGTCAATTTATTGCAACTTTAATGAAAATGTGGCGGTCTTTTGAGCATATTTCTATAGTTATGATTTTGCCAATATGGGAAACCGACATCAAACTTAAGTCTACCAATATTCTTGTCAAATAATATATCATAAATTATTTTACATTATAGTAAAGATAGGGTTATCACAATTTATTTGGTTGAAATACGGATAAGTGGGAGGGATTTAAATATCGTATCAAATTCTAATAGCTGCCTACCAAGAACTCTCTTCATAACACTAGCACAGAGTTTTAGAGTGAAAAAAAAAGAATTTAGACGTCAGAATGTAAAGATGTAATTTTATTATGATTGGTAAATCCAAATACATTAATAAAAAATAGGCTAAAACAAAGTTGCCAAAACTTTTTAATTTTTGTCAACTGGGCCCTAGATAAGGAAGTTCATCCAGGGCCCGTTATTCAGTTTTTCCATTGACATTTTCAGACAAGATAATTTAATTCATAAAAAGTCCTGTAATTTTTCATTTTTAATAGAATCCTGGAGACAGGATAAAAAAGAATTTTCATTGACATTCAGCAGTTATTTTCTAACACATTGCTCATTGGCCAAGTTATGTAGTTCTTTTACAACCGTCATCGGATATCCTCTTTCTTAGCTGTCCAAATTGATCCTATCATCAAGAAGAAATCTTATTCAGCTGTAGGCTAAAAAAGAGCTTGAGTAACATATTGAAAATTTCTACGATTTTACAATGAATTTTCATAAATTTAATTTCTCTTTGCTGTATTCATTGGCATAAATTTGGCATTTTGATAATCCAGACATAGCACAAAATGACTTGACTGGACATATGGTAACCTAAGTCAAAGACTGCCAATGTAATAACTTTTTAAACTTATCAATTTATTAAAAAAGATCAACATATACCTACTACTTTGGAATATATTGCTCTTTGTTTTATGGAGGATTGTGTAAAGTAATGTATTTCACATAATCAGAATATAATAGAAATCAATAATAACTTTAAGTAGGAATCATTCTAAAGTAAACTTAATAATAACCTGAAAGTTTTGCAGTTTGTTTCTATGTTGAACAATACAAATTCTTATGTAGATCTTGTTTTAAAATAGGTTCAACTGTTGGTGTTCTTCAATTTTGTGCATTTTTTAAAACTCTTACAGAAGGCAAGATCTTCTAATGCTTATTACCACTATCACTCAAATTTGAATTTATTAAAAGTGTTGATTTATTCTTAAGAAATTGGAAAACATTAATTATGCTTGAAATCGTATGAAAAATTGGGTAAAATAATTTTGCTTATGTAAGCACAGAAAACATCGATTCTGTTAATGAATAGCTTATGACATTTTCCAATCTTGATAGCAGCAAGTATGCAGTCAAATGTGCCATAAAAAGCAATCACACTTAGATAGGTTGTTCAAAGAATCAAGGTTCTCAGATAAGATTTCTGTTCTGTTTGGAGAGGGGATGCTAAGTTCATAGTGTGCCTTCTCATTAGTATGCAGTTCGTATATAAAGGTCCATCCCAAAATAGCCCTCATCCTACTTCAAAATGGGATGTTGATCTCTTCAGACATATGGTGTACATTGGATGTAAATTGTGACAGGAAACTGTCTTGTATCAGAATGGCATGCTTGGCAGCATCTGCTGACAACTCGACAGAAAAGTACTGAATTTTAGTTTTTATAAAATTCCATTCAGATTTAAACTTATTCTAAATTCTATATCAAGTATAAATAAACTTAATATCAAAAATAATCAATATTTTAGTTAGGTAAGTGCTCCAGTAGTGGGCCACTTGAATTTTAAGTTGAAAAACAGGAAATTTCAATGATTCCAATGAGATAAGAAATCTGCTCTGATAGGCTGAAACCCTTATCAACTAAATACCAAAGGCACAGCCATCATTCTGTTTAGTTATTAGCTAGAAAGTGTGTTGCTTGAAGTTGGTCTCAGAGAGCATTTTAAGCCTATTTTAGTGATTTCCTTAAGAGGCAACTCATTTCAACTATTTTTAGCATACATTCTATTTGTTTTTAAAATGAATTGTTATTGATATTAATTGATTTTATACTAACGTATTATAAACTATCATTAAATTAAATAATATAAAATAAATAAATAATTTAAATAATTTATGAATAGGGTGAGGGCTCACTTTGGATCAAAGTTATTTCAAATGCTCCAGTAGTGGGCCTAGGAGGCTCAGTACTGGAGCACATGCTTTCTCTCAAATAGACTATTTTGTGATGTTTAAAAATGTTACATCTTGTAAAATCTTTTTTATATAATTGGATTTGTTTTATTTTTATCAGAACTAGTAGTAATAGAGGCCCGCACTATTCTGATATTAATGGCCCACTACAGAACATTCTGACCAATTACTTAATAAATATTTTATAGTATTGACCATTGAATTTTCATTTTGGAACAATTGAAAGGAGAGAAAAACATTATTCAGAAGATAACTTAATAGCTGCTATTAATGAGGTAGAAAAGGGACATAGCATTCTCTCAGTTGCTAAAAAATACTATAAATCTACAAAGAACAAAAAGGATTTTGTAATTGTTGAAAACGATTTATTCAACATAAAATATCAAGATTTAATATCCATAATGCTCTAACCAGAACTTAAAATGAAAGATCGACAATTAACATATACCTTTAATAAAAAACTTGGCTGTTAGAGAAAAAATGTAAATCTCATGCGACTAGAATCTATAAATAAAAGATTTCATCTATACCAAGCCATTTTTATTGTATTTTTTATAGTGTATAATGTTAATGTATTGCTATTATTACTAGATAATGATTTTATTCTTTTTTCTTTAACACATTTGACAAATCTGGGTGGCCCACTTTTAGTATGCCCACTACTGGTACATCAAAAGTTTGCTATGCCCACTTCTGGTGCATAGGAGTGATCTAATTTTTTAATTTTGAAAAAATTATATGGCAATTATTTTGATATTTCAGGTGATTATTATTTTAGAAAAGAGTTTGAACAACTATAAAAAAAATATAGATTAGCAAAACTTCTCTAAAGTTTAGATGATAATTGAGGAAATACCCTTAAGTGGACCACTACTGGAGTATTTACCTTTGATACTCGTAAACAAAACTAAAAAATATACCTCATTACTTAGTGGATAATTTAAATGAAGTAACAAATGTTGGTGAAATTTATAAATCAAGGAAATTTATTGTGTCTTAATCTTATTTTTCATTTCAGATTTAGTTGTAAATTCCATAAAATAGCTGTTGCTGTTTGGAAAAATAGTTTAACTATTATTTAAGCTTTGTTTTTTTAGCAAATAAATCATATCAAAAGAATCTATATTTTAATGTAATGAATTGTTTCTTTTTGAAATTTATGAATAACAGATACATACTTCATAAAGTTGTTTTAAATTAAGGAAAAATTCAAAATTAATTGTCGATTTATTTACTTTTCTTTGAAAAATTTATGTGTATTGAAAATAAATAAATGTAGATATCAAATGATGCAAACGTTTACTAATTATTATTTCATCAGCTCAATGTCAAATATAGTGGTAAACAAGAGAAACTGAACATGTTTGTTTCACTTGTTTTTAAACTATACAATTGAAGTAGGATAAATTGTGCATGCGATGCCAGCAGCATCTCAAATGTGCATAGGAAGAATTTTTTAACTTAATAAAATATCCTATTGCTTCACAAGCAGCAAGAACAGAAATCTAGTAGCTTTGCTACCACATTGAAGTAAGGATTCTGTATGCAATCCTTGCATCACAACAAAGGCTTGTGAAAAGAAATAAGCCAAAGTGCGCCAATTTGGTGTCAAAATGCATGGTGTGGTTATTATGGGAAGTATCCTTAATTGATTTATATTTTAACCCTTTCCGGCACGGTGATCGCAAAAGAGGACACCAATTTTAAAATTTTCTACAAGAAAACCTTTTAGGTTTCAAAGGTGAAAAATTGCTGGCGAAGTAACAATTGGTTCCTCTTTAGAAAAATAGATAAAGGTACAAACAATTGTAGATTCCTTTATGGCATTAATTTTATGTTGAAAATACCCAAATTTCCAGCCTAAATTTGGGGATTTTTTTTTAAGTTCTTATAAATTGCAATTTTAGCAAAATCAATTACCCATTTTCGTACAATATCCTCGAGGTTTTAATTTATCATTTTGTACAAGCTTCAAATTAATTTATGAATGTATCAAAATGGCTGATCCGAAGGTGTCCTCATTTGGGGACACTGTCTGCGTAGGACATCTGTTACATCCATCCCACTTCTATGTATGAAAGGTGTAGATTGATAGTTTGCAGAGAAGCATGCTGATTCTGTTTTCGAGGGGAGTTTTGTTTATTTATCTTCAGATTCAGGAGGAAGAACACTCATGTTTCATTTTTAGTTATTATTTGTATGAAATTGGAATGGCTATTATTTTTCATTATTTTTATATATTGGATTTAATTTAGAATTTTTGTAGTAGATATATAAGATTTCGTATTTTAATATTTTAAGTAATTTAAATTACTTAGAATATGAATAAAAATGTTGGTAAACCTAAAATATTTACAATTACTGCGATTGTCATAATGAATTTACACAATTATTTCTGAAGATTTTCTTATGCACTGAATGCTCTAGATGAGCGGTGTCCTCAAACGAGGACACCACTCTCTGCGGAAGGAGGCAAGTTAAAATTTTTTTTGACTGTAAAATCTATGTCTAAACAAGCAATTTGTCACATTCATTGCATTTTTTTATTGTATTTCAAAAATTTTAATGACCCGTGCCGGAAAGGTTCGAGTAGTTCTCTCTTCACATATTCCCCCCCCCCTTTAACTAAAATGCTGCAAAATCGAGATTAAAAAATAATTATGCATGAAATAGGAAATTTTAACCTGGTACTATCCAAATAATTAGGTGTTTGAAATTGTAATGTTACTTACCTTTCATGTACAGAGGTTAAGAACCTGTTCCTAAATTCAAGCATTCTGTTTAAACCCCAGCACCAAAAACAATAAAATGGCCCTTTCTCCCACCTAAAAAAGTTAGTTTTAAATGGTGAATATGATTCCCCCCCCCCTTACCTTTAGAATTCAGGTGTACAAGGAGGTTGTGACATTGATTGAAACTGTTCATTACTTTAATGATTACTGTATTTGCTGCATTATGTAAATGATTTTAGCCTAACATGAAGTTCTGTTGCTTTTATGTTAACAAAAGTTTTTATATTAAACAGAACTAAATAATTTATTCGTATAATTGCAGGTTTTCTTTTCCAAGTTGGAGATTATTTTCTGTATCATCCCGATCAACCACCACAGTCTCGACTCTATGTTCCTTTACCATCCCTTTTTGGTTTACCTGCCGAGAGCATCTTTTTAAAAACAGACGATGATGTCAAGATTCATGCCTTTTTCATCAAGCAGGACCCATCTATCATTGGACATGTACCAACAGTCTTATATTTTCATGGAAATGCGGGTAACATAGGTCATAGGTAGATACCAAAAAGATTTTTATAAATTTCATGTCTTATGCAATTTTTTATGTAAATTGTTTTATTGATGCTACTATTTCTGTGATGATGCTCACCTGAAATTGTTAAACAGAAACGTTCTTGTTATTTCTGGAATATAAAATATGACTTGCCAAAACTTGGTGCTTCTTTGGACAGAGATGCAAGATGTATTACACAGATGGGAAGGAAAAAAACCTATTTCATACCCTCAATGATAAATATAACACAAAAGGTGTCAGATAAACTTATATAAAAAGTATTTCATGGGAGAATATAGTAGTAATTATTGATTTCTCAACTTGAAACTTTTGATGACAGCTTGCTTACACAAGTGTCATTTATGTAACATTTGTGCCATTGTACACATTGTATACACAAGTGATCTGAAACATTTTTTAGGTTTACAAACTGTAAGTTATTTTTATAAAATTGATTTGAAAATCTCTTAGTTTGGTAAACCTTCATACACAACCTATAATGATGAAAAGCATATATTCAATTATGATTTCTTTTGATAACCAGAAATTATGTTGAAAGAAAACTGAATTATTGTGTAGTCAAATGTTGATTTTGGAAGTTGCTACTTCCTTTCAATGCAGCTGAGAAAAAGTTTCATCTTTAACTGTAGCCTTTTAGTTAGTTGCTGGTAATAATATTAGATATATTATTTTGAGAAAAGCCACAATCAGAAATTGGTCATAATTTATTATGTAATATATTCTGATTTCTTTTGTATCTACACTTTTTGATTATTAGTCAGCAAACATAATTTAAAAGGAAAAATTAAATACTTACATTCTGTGTAAATTTTATCATTTTTAAAAAAAATTGTTATTGCAAATTAAAAAAAAAACATAGCTGTAACGATTAAATTTTCCAAAATTAGTAAAATGTATTTCTGGCAGTCGTATTCAGCTTAGAAAAGGGCAAGGCTTCAGATAAAAAACTAAACTGCGTAACCTTTATTTCTCCTCATAAAAAAATTTCAGAAAAATTTTATTATACAGATTTTACAGCCAAATTATATATGTATTTATTATCTTTTTTTTGTTAAAATCCTTTCTAGGTTACCTAATGCTCAAGGGTTGTATCAGTTTTGTGGTTGCAATATTTTACTGCTTGAATATCGAGGTTATGGTCATAGCGAAGGTGTTCCTAGTGAAGAAGGTACATTCTATTTTCTTACATTTTATTGCTATATTTTTAAAGAATTAAAATAATTCTTACTTAATGATCATATTTGTCATAGATTTATAGTCATTTATCATTTTATCCAACTCACATAATATATTGATATGCCTTATTAGGCCTAATGCTCATTGTAATATTGTTTAATTATTTGTAATTCCAGTTATAGCATATTCATATTTCACACATATTCATTGTATAATTTTAAATCGTGTGATTACATTTATGATGTAAAGCTGTTGACTTAGTAAAATAAAACCCAAACAATGAAAAATATTTTTTGAATAAATTTTAAAGGCATGCAGTCTACTTTATGTACACACAGTATCAGTGGCATAGCTGCAACTTCTGCCACCCAGGGCAAACTTACAACATGCTGCCCTTTCTTTACAAATTAAATAAACTTCAAAATAAAAAATATATTCCAGGGGAAAAAATTTTATTTAATAACACAATTCGTTGTTTGATGCCCTTGATCTCTGCCGATAGGTTGCGAAATCGCATGTCCACCACCAGTCTTTCCTTCACTCATTGGCAATTTACCGAAAAAAGCCGAAAAATATGAATTAATCACAATAGTTATTTTTTTTATGTACACAATGATTTAACCAGTGAGGGCTGCTCTTAGAGTTATAAAACTGTTTTCTTGTATGTTTGATTTTGCTGCCCCTTTCCCAGAGCCACCCTCACACACCCCTTTAGCTACTCCACTGCACAGTGTACTACATAGTTGGTAAAACTTTGCTTTTCAATTTAGTAAGTGATTTTGTGGAAATCTATTGTACAAATCTGATACAATTGATATTTTTGTATGGAGGAAATGAATGCATGCAAATCAGCAAATAAATTTCTAAAGGCATCGCATAGATTTCATACAGAGAAATTACATCAATTTTATGGAGCCACCAGTTAGTTCATAAAAGAACACAAAGCCATAAAAACTTGAGTCTTCTACAAATTGCAAAGAAAGAAAAATGCAAAAATTATTGGACCAGAACTACTAAATTTCAGCAGAATATTTAGAATGGTGCTTAGGAACATTATAGAGTAATTTTTATGAAATATTAGCTGTTATGTCCGGCATTGCTCAGGATTAAAATACTTTTATGTGTAATATTTTTGATGAAAAAACTATTTTTGCATAGAAAATTATACTATAAAAAATTCCTTTATTGTCTAAAATGTTTTTACTTCAAATTTTATTCATAAATAGTGAAGCACAAGAAGGATTTTGACGAACGTTTTGGGACAATTAATTAAATAGTTAAATTTTCATTAATAAAAATCATTAAAATAAACCAGACCAATAGTTGTTTCTGATCCTATAAATTATGAATAGTCTGCTTTTAAACTTTTCTTTAGTATTCTCCCAGAATTTTGAAAATTGTGAATTTTCTACACATTTGAATTTTTTTTTAAATTATTGAAATAAGAGCAACAATTTGAACACAAATGAAATTTATGTCACTGAAAAGCTATTTTTTAAACTTTAACATAGTATAAAAATAGCTATTGTAACGTATCATTTTTGAAATATATCACGGAAAAACGCAAGATCTTGCTTAATTTTTAATTAACCTTTGAAAGTTGACAGTGATCTTTCACTGCTTGTATAAAATATTTACAGAAATAAAAAAAAAATTAGTTCAAAGTCTCCCTGTTTCCTACCAACAAAGTATCTATAAAAATGCTTTATTTCAAAATCGTCTGCAAGTAATAAATTTTTAAAATTTTTTAAAAAATTAATCAAATTTGAAGGAAACATTGCACGTAAATAAAATTGGTATAATTGAAAAGGTAAAATTTTAAAGTTTAAGATGGTATATAAATATTTTTTGTCAGACAATTTGCTCTGAAGTTACTGCAGAAAAACGGTTGCGGTTAATTTCTAATTAACTGACTGTTTAATTAACTTTCGGACTTTGAAGAGTTCATAAGTGTCTTCCCCTTGTCTTAAATAATAAGTGTGCAAAATTTTGTTGAAAACAGTCCGTTGGTTTAGAAGGAGATGTGGAACATATCCACAATGACTTTTATTTATATTAAGATGTTTTTGCTGTTTATTTTGTTGCAACAGAATTAGGGTTAACTTTTTCATTCACTATTTTTTTTTCCCAAAATTATAGTATTAGATTATTATTTGTACTTCTCAAAATGCATTTTTTATTTTTTGCATTGTGTACAAGTTTTTTTTAGTGAATTATACTGTTGGTTTGTCTTGGATGCACAGTTTTAACCATGAGATATGCTTTATGTGATATAAGCTGGTAACATTCCTTGGCAAAACAGAAGCTTGCAACCAACAATTTTATGTTTCTTGACTAGATATTTATGTACATAAAAGCTGCTTTCTTAATCATCTGAACATACTTTTCTGTACAAATTCTATGCAAAATCTTTAAATGCAATCAAATTCAAAGTTAAAGTATATTATTAGAGTGGCAAATTTTGCTGACAATTGAATAAAAGTCATGTGAATATGAGAATGAATACCACTCAAAAACACCCATCAGATTTTGTTTGAAACATGTCAGGCAATAGTGGGGCTTGCATTCATTGTGAAATTGGTTATATATATGATAAATAACTGAAAAATCCAATTATTTAGCTTGCCATTGTTTGCATGAACAAGAGAACTGGGTAAATCAAAAGTTCATGAAACCATCAGATATAAAATTCTCAAATTTTTGTGAACTTGTATTTTTTTAATTTATATTTTATTTCTAGTTTATTATTATATTCTATGTATAAAAAGCCAGAAAGAGGAATGATATTCGAGATAAGATTTTTAAAAAATGAATGTGTGCTGTACTTTACTAAAACATTCAGTATAATAAAATGATTGATTCATTTACATACAAGAGAGCAGAAAAATAGAAAAACCTTTCATAGCAGAATTAGGCTTTAATTAATTCAACATATTATTAAGGAAATGTTAAACAAATTTCATCCTTTCTTTTTCTGTTATTCACATGAATTAAGTTAATAAAAGAATTTTTATTGTAATATATTAGAATCCCTGCAGGTGTGTGACATCTAGTAAAAGTACATTTGCCGGATTCATTTTCTAGTTTCTTTTGATATTTTTCGACCTAGTTCACTTTTTGCCTTATTTTTACATTTTGTTTGGTAGTTTATTGAGTTATTTCATTGTTGGCAGTTTGCACACTCCAGATACTTTGTATTTTATTAAAATTTTAGATTATTTTTGTTTAATGTTATTTTCTTTTCTGTTTTAAATAGTTTATAACATGAATTAAGAATGTTGTTCTTCACTTTAACATGTTCACTGCCATGAGCCTCGCCGGTGGGTCACAAAAATTTTTCATTCTGTGTCGCGAGCATCACCCATGGGTCACAGTTATCCTTCTACATAATGTTGAGTAAAAATCTTGAGCAGTTCAGCAATGGCTTTATTTTTGTATGGGGGCATTGAACGTGTTAAGCAATATAAGTGCTGTCATTTTTGTCTTTTAAGGTTTGAAAAAAAGATGTGTAGTACAAACTGTTGTGTTTTATTTCATAATATATATACAAGGAAGAGATTTTGATTACCAAATTTTAATTCATTTGTGATGATTATTTTATTGAATGATCTTTGAAGAATAAAATACTATTAACTTTGAATGCAATCATTGATTTAGTTGAACATGTCATATTTAGCATTTGCGAAAAAAGTGGATAAGTAAGAAAATTAATAAAATAATCAGCTGTAAAATTTTCTATTTTTTAATGTTTATTTAGTGTTTTCTTTAAAATAGTATGTTATTGTATTACAACTAGAAAAGCTAAAGTTTACTTAATTCCCATTTGATTTATTCATATGTATTATAAAATTAACACAAATGTTTGAATTATTATTAAAAAAATTATTATTCATGGTTATCAAAATTACTAATCAGTCTCTGTAATCTATAGGATTATATCTTGATGCACAAGCTGGTATGAAGTTTCTCCTTCAAGTTCCATACATTGATAAAAGTAAAATAATTGTGTTTGGACGATCACTTGGTGGAGCAGTTGCTATTGATCTAGTGACACACTCTGAATTTGCAAAACATGTTCTCGCATTAATTGTTGAAAATACATTCACAAGCATTCCTGATGTAGCTAAAGCTATGTTCAATTCTAAGTTCATTAATTGTCTTCCTACATGGGCTTTCAAAAATCAGGTATGTTTTTTTTCCCCTTATGTTTTAATTTAATATTGAAAATTGAATTTATATAAGCAAGCAAGCACTTGTGTTTTAAAGTTATCCTGAATGTTCATGTCATAATTAAGAAGAATCTGTAGGTTTAGATTCTAATAATTAATAAATTTTGATGTGCCTCCAAATGCAGCATATATATGATGTACTGCTAATAGCTTGTGTGATTAGTAAATTAATATTTTGTTAAAATAAAAATAAAGACTTGAAGAAGTTTTATTGCAAATATTTCAAAAAGTAAGTACTGATAAATTTTTTTTCATTTAATAAGAATTCACAGTTTAAAAGAAATGAAAAAAAAAAAATCTTAAAATCCATCATCTGAAAGAAAAACTAGCAGGAGTGGTCTCCCCTAAACTTTCTCGTATACTTCCCAAAAAGGTGTCATTTCCCCTCCCACCACGTGGATAAAAAATTCGAACCTACTTTAACCCAGAATTCTACGACTATCCCCAAGTTTCCTTCAGCTTGCGCCAAGGTCACGAGTATTGCCAAGCGCTCGCCAAGATGCAAAATGGCCTTGCATCATAGTAAGAAAATTGAATATGCAATTTGAATATCTTTTTTGAACCGATTGAAACAAAAATTGGACACAAATCTACAATTAAGGTTAGAAGGCCATATACCAAATTTCATTTTTCTAAATCATTGTGTTAAGGAGTTATTGTGTTCATAACTATGCAATTATACTGACTGACCGACAGACAGTCAACCCTTTGCATACTGCTTTGCCAACTGCTACGGATTCTTCGTAGTTACTACGGATTTTATCAAAAATTTTCACAAACTACGGATAAGATTAAAATTTTTATGAAAACGAGTTTTTGCCCCCTTGCACGCAGTCGTTTTAATTGACATGATGACATGACGATTCAGATATTTTTTTCTACATTTCATATTTTTGAAAAATGTCAATTATTTCCAATTCTTCTAACAATAGTGATATATATTGTATTATTTATGCTGATGAGAAATTTTTAAAAAAATAGGAATATATGATTTCTTAAAATATGATGAAATATATAAGTGATCATAAATTCAAAATTTTGTCACTAGTCTTTTTCTCTGTGTGTGTATGCTTGCGCGTCTGCCAGCCTTGTAGACTTTCTGCTACGGACAGCCACCTTCCAAAGTTGGCATGTATGCCTTTGACGGATTTGTCCCAAAATTTGATACAGACCTACATTCAGGAAGATGAAACTGTGTACCAAATTTTATCCATCTAGCTATTTAAATTTTTGAGTTATAGTGTTCACATGAACGTGGACAGGCAGACTTTTTATAGATGGATTTTGTCCAAAATTTGTTAGAAACCTACAAATTATGTACACATACCGAATTTCATCCCTGTAGCTCTAATAGTTTTCGAGTTATTGTGTTCACAGACATAATTTCAAAATTGTGTTTTTCTGGACTCACGATTACAATACTTTCTCTTTGTATACTTCATATACTAGAAAGTGATAATCCACATACATTTTATCCACATAGAATTTTTTGAAAACTAGTTGCCTCTTTTCTTAATATTTGGCAAAATCACACAAAAATAAGCGTAACTTGTATTCACTGTAGAATTCCTGTCCATGCCTTTCTAGAGGAATATACTTGGCATGGTAGCATCAAAGTATGTGTCATGATCTGAATTCAGAACGATTTAACAACTTTTTATTATTTGTTTATTGTTCCTTTAATGTTGGTTTGTATTTAAGTGAAAAATAATTTGACATGGACTCTGCCTAATTTTGATGAAATTGTACTGCATCAATAAGCTATAATTAACTTTATGTTTTTTATGTCTTAGTTTTTGTCCTTGAAGAAAATCAAACGGGTCAAAACTCCTTCTCTGTTCATATCAGGAAAGGCGGATGCCATTATTCCACCAAGCATGATGAAGCTATTGTGTCAGGTAAGTTTTTTTATTTTTTTAATATATGAGCAATTTATAAAGCTGTCTGAAAATGATAAATTACTCATGAGTTTATTATCAATATATTTACCGCCATCATATTTTGCAGAGGTGCATAAAAGTTTACCATGTTTCATTTAAGACACTTGATACGAGTTCCATGAGTCATACATAAAATATCTCGCCTGTAGTCTCTCTCTGTTTTCAACTATACCTATAACAAACACACTCATAAACAGTTTCTGGTACTTATTTGAGTTAATTAAAAGGATGATAAATCTACAAATGATTCGAAAAGAATAGAAAAGCGATTTTCCATTTCTTTAATCAAAATCCTGTATTAGAAGGATTTTTCAGATTTTGTCCAGCTCTCAGTCTAAAGGTTAGAATGCAAATAAATTTTGAATTTTAATAAAGATGTTGTTCTTCCTGGAACTAAGTTGTTACCATTTATCTAACAGAATAATTCAGTCTTAATTTTCTACTTCTTTCCCACTAATTTGAATTTTAAAGTTTACTTTTGTTGCTAGCTGTAAGAATAGCATTTAATTTAAAATTATTTAAATTCCTAATGAAATTATTTTTATTGTAATTGATGACCTAAACATTGTAATATGTTTAAGGCAATTAATTTTACATTTTTGAATTTGACTTGTAGAAGAAAGCTGCTAAAACATTTCAAAATTTGCTTGCAATGCCAATCTCATTTTCTTTTTGCTATTATTTTTCAGGAAAGTGGGAGTCCAATAAAGCGACTTTCATCTTTTGAGTATGGTACACACAATGAAACTTGGCAATGTAAAGGTTACTACAGAATTGTTAATTTATTTGTCGATGATGTAAGTATTTTGTTGATGAAGAATTTACTATATTACAACTAGTTTTTATCTAAACAATAACTGTCCGTAGATTTTTCAGAATTAAGAAGTGTGTAAATGGAATAATTTTTGTTTCATTTCTATTCAAATTTCAGTTAAGTTTTATCATTTCATGAAATCAGTGAAAACATTTTTTTATGTGATGCAAATTAGAACATATGGATTCTCATGCATAGAAAATATATAGTTTGATTTAATCAGATTTGAGCTGTTGTCTTCATTTTACATTTGTGGTTTGTTCGAATAAACAAAGATAGGTTGAAGATTAATGGAGGCTTCATCCAGCTGTTACTGCATATCTCACTAAAAAGCAAATAGCCTTTACTGATTTCAGAATTTGGTAAAACACTCAAAAGAAAGTGAAGTGAGTAGCTAATTCTTGATTACTGTTGTTTTACTTACATGGCTGCATAATCAATGACCACTCATATTGACAGAACACAGAAGGTTACAAATAATTGCATCTCCAGTTAATATAGGGCAACTAGCAGCATGCATGTTTTTATGTGTCTTAGGGCTGCAAAAAGAATTTTTTGATTTTAAACAACTTTCATTTTAAATATAGAAGTTTATTATACCAGGGATGAGATTTTTCTGCTTTTTGGTGGATTTCTACTTTTTTATTTTCTTGAAGTGAAAAATTTCCACTTTTTCACAGAAAATTCTGCTTTTTCTTTTTTCCCGAAAAAAAAAATACGCTTCCCCTTCCCTTTTTTTTCTTACAATGATCTTGGAATCCGTGTTCTTAAAAAAAATTAAGAAATATCCACGCCTCCTTTTGCAAAAAATGCTAAGAAAAAAGACCCTTGTGATAGAAAATTCTTTTTTTTTTTTTCAAAATAATTTGCATTTTAAAGTGAAACATTTGTTGAAAACTAAGTAGAATGTAACTAATTGCTTAGTGTCATAAATTATAAAAAAATTTCATTTACATTCAAAATCTTATTTTTAAAAGTATGTTTCCCCCCCCCCCCCATCTTTTACTATTATTCTAGCTACAAATTAGTTGACTAAATAACAGTTGTAAGTCTGATTAGTATTTCATTGTTAATTTGGTATTCCTTTAATGTCATATGTAATTTTTAAGTGCCCTTTATTTTTTTGATTTGCTGATTTTAGCCCTGCATGTAATTAAATAATTATCCACTCACAAACATATATATATTTGTATATAATAATTTATCGCGCTTAAATGTTTAAGTTACTTAAAATGTATATCACGTGTAAAATTTTCAGATTTCTATTTTTAGCTTTTTTCCAATCTCATCCCTGTTATACAGAATATTGATGAATGTTCTTTAAAAGTGAATTCTGCTCAAATATATCAACTGTTATCAGTGGTGGCCCGGAAAACTGCTCAAAGCCGAATAGAGAAGAAAAATAAAATGTTTTAACATACTAGAGCAGGGATGGGCAAACTTTTTCGGTCGCGGGCAAAAAATCGAAAAAAAAAAGTTTGGCGGGCCAAGATAAATTCTTCTAAAATTTTAAAAACATTATACAAGTATTACAAGTTAAATATGATAATGAGATGAATGAAATTGCGATTTCATTTTTAAAAGTTCCTTATATTGAGATTCGAAGTGAGATGTACTGATTCTAAGGAACGAGGCTAAATCCTCATCTGTCAGTCTACTTCTGAAATAATTCTTTTTAAGGTTCATAGTTGAAAACACTTGTTCACATATATAAGATGAAGCAAACATAACACTGTTTTTCTGGGTGTGAAATATTAAATTTGGGAAACTTACTTTCGATAATGATTTGTAAAACTCTAACTTTGGCATATTTAGAAATGACTGCTTGAGATGATTGTTAGATTGCAACTCAATTAATTCAAGCTGCAAATCTGACCTCACTGCTTCACAATTTACGTTGAAAGGCATGGTAAAAATATCCAATTCTGTTTGAATGGCACTGAAATCTTGAAATCTGCGTTCAAACTCAAAATGCAGTTTTTTCAAGCCATCTCCATAATTCTTAAGCTTCTCTTCATTTACTGAGGGTATTGAATTTAACCTCGAGAAATGAGACAAGTCGTTCTTAGCTAGCTGCCCAGCAAACAGATTAAGTTTTTGTTTAAAAGCTTTGAGATGGGCCCAGATATCGTCGATAAATTGATTTTTCCCTTGCATCTTGACATTCAAGTTGTTCATATGACAAAGAAGATCTGTGAAAAATGCAAAGTCCGAAAGCCTTTCTGTATCTTCTAACATTTCGCATTCCACAGAATACTGTTTATCATGGAAGAACGATACAATGTCATCTTTCAGCTGCCCAACTCGCTCGAAAACACATCCCGCACTAAGCCACCTTACTTTCGTGTAATACAGTACATCAGAGTATTCAGATTGCACGGACTGAAGAAAATCTCGAAATTGCCTGTGAGTAAGCCCACGAGATCGAATAGTATTTACAAGCTTCACGACTGCATCAAGCACTGGTTTCATATTCAATGCAGATTTACACAGAGTATCTTGATGTATAACACAATGTAGAAAAACAATATTGTTCCCGGGATAGTTTTGATTAAAGAGTCCAAGAAATCCAGATTTTTTTCCTGTCATATTTGGTGCTCCATCGGTCGTAATATTACATATATTTGTTACAGGCACTTTCAAAGTTAAAAGCCCTTGTTGAAATTCACGAAAAATATCACATCCCTTTGTAGTTCCCTCTAAAGAACGCATGCACGCCAGTTCCTCGGTAATTTCAAAGTTCTCATCAACACCTCTTATAAATAATACTAATTGAGCAGTATCATTTATATCAGTGCTTTCATCCATAGCTATGGAGCAAAATTTAAACTGGCCAATATTTGACTCTAATTGTGATGTCAAATTTTTCTCGATGGCTTCGATTCTAGAAGTCACCATCAGGGTGCGTAGCGTCATGAAAAGTGCTTAAATTTGAAAACCATTTTTAAGCACCTTAAAAGTGCTTAATTTTGAAAAAACAGTCCTTAAAAAGTGCTTAATTTTCTCGAGAAGTGCAGAGAAAACAGTCTTCTTTTTTGGTTTTGTTCCCCCAGACGTTGAATACGACATCGAAAGCATAGTCATAAAGCTTTGTTTACTGTATGTATCTAGAAGGAAAACCGACGAAAGGGAAGGAATCCTGGATGAGATAGATCCAGGGGTGTCAAAACATGTTAAGATAATGCTTATAGTCTAGTCAACGGAGGCCCAAAATGGGGATGAAAAAAACATTAAATCATATTTTGAAAATTGGTACACATGTTCGTGAGGGACTCTCCTAATGATCATACTGAAAGTCCCTGGTCCTGGGGGGGAGGGAGCACGCGCCACCGTATTGGATTTCGACCCCCTTCTTCAGTTTTTCTTGAATATCTCGAAAACCCTTCAGTTTTCAAATTACAATTGATTCAACAAATTAAAGAGCTAATTCCTTATGAATGCATGCTTATATTTTTCTTCTAGCTTGTATAGTTTCTGAGATAATGGGTCTCAAAGTTTGCCGCCATCTTGGATTTCATCCCCGTTTTTAATTTTTCTTGAATATCTCGAAAACTATTCAATTTTCAAATCCTATTTGCTTTAAAAAAATTAAAGAGCGTACAATTACCTACATTTGCATGCATTTATTTTTCTTCTAGTTTTAATAGTTTTTGAGATAACTTGTCGCAAGTGGATGGATTTGTTACAAAATCTTAGTTAATAGTACATTCAACGAAGGGTTGTGAAAAAAAAAAAACCCATTAAATGTTATAATTTTGAAAATTGGTACGCATGTTTGTGAGGGGCTTCTATTGAACATACTAAAAGTCCCCGGTCCTGGAGGTGCGGCTCGCACCGCCATTTTGGATTTCATCCCCCCCTTTCTCTAAAGTTTTTCTTTAATATATCGAAAACTATTCAGTTTTAAAATTACAATTGGTTTAACAAATTAAAGAACGTGAAATTCCCTACGAATACATGCATTTATTATTCTTCTACCTATAATAGTTTCAGAGATATTGGATCTCAAAGTTTGCCGCCATCTTCAATTTTATCCCCCTTTTTTTGTCTTTTTTGAATTTCTCAAAAACTATTCAATTTTCAGTTACATGTAATACAACAAATTAATGATCGTAAAATTCCCTACAAATACATGCTTTTAATTTTCTTTTAGTTTTAATAGTTTCCGAGATATTTAAGAAAAACAAGAAATTAAGATGGTAGCAAACTTTGAAGTCCGTTATCTCGGCAACTATTAAAACTAGAACAAAAATAAAAGCACTATTTTGTAGGGAATTTAACGTTCTTTAATTTGTTGTATCACGTGTGTTTGAAAACTAAATAATTTTCGAGATATTCAAAAAAAAAACTGAGAAAAAGGGGATAAAATCCAAGATGGTGGCAAAATTTGAGACCCATTATCTCGGAAACCATTAAAGCTAGAAGAAAAATAAAAGCATATTTTTGTAGGGAATTTTACTCTCTTTAATTCGTTAAATCACTCAGGGCCAAGGTCTTTTGTACGTTCATCAGAAGACCATCACGAATATGTGTACCAATTTTCAAAACTAGATGATTTTTTTTTTCAAACCCTTCATTGACTGGACTATTAATGAACTTTTTTTATGCTCCCTCTTACTTCAACAATGGGTAGCGTTGTATATTGAAATACTGGAATAATTTTCCCGAAGGGGCAAATTAACTGGTAATTTGTTAATTTTAAAATATGTTGAAAAGGGCAACAGATTTTTATTGTTAATCTTATGAAAGTTGATTTAATTTTTGATAATGACAATTTGCATTATCATTTTTAATTTTTTGTAAAATCAGAAATACATCCTTTATTTTACAATAGAAGACATTGTGCAAATACAGAAATAAATATTAAAATTTTTAAAAATTTATTTTTAAATTTTCAATAAAAACTAAGCATTATTATAAAACAGAAATCATCATATGCTTAGAAAATACGTGTGTCGACGTATGCATGCACGCACAAAGGTGCTTAATTCTTTTGGTTAAGGTGCTTAAAAAGTCCTTAAAAGTGCTTAATTTTTGCATCAATTTCTTACTACGCACCCTGACCATTTTTCGAGATAAGCTTACAGTCTGAAAATTATTTTTCTTGTCTGGACATAAAACATCACAAACTTGGAGCGTGCATTGTTTAACGAACTCCCCATCACTGAGAGCTTTATTATTTTTAGCAATATTGTATGGTACAATGTAACTTGCATGTGTAGCTGCTTCTTGGATAGTGTTTACCTTCTTGAAAAAATTTTGTCGGCCTGATAATTTTTTACAAAGACTTTCTACATTTTGTTTTCTTTCATATTCAGACATTGCTTCGTAATTGGAATTCTTATGCTTAGATGTGAAATGACGGGAAATGTTATATTCTTTGAAGACTGCTACAGCTTCATTGAAGATGAGACACACTGGTTTATCTTTAACAACTGTAAAAAAATATTTCCAGGTCCATTCATCATTAAAAGCACAGCACTCTGAATCAACTTTACGTTTTTTAGTAGCCATTTTGGGGTTGAAATATTTTACGAATAACCCAAACAAGCACTAGCTACGCTATACTTTTAATACTTTCACCACTATTCACAATGATGCTATATGTCTTTCCATACGCAATCAATAATATTAAAACTCGCGCCGAAAGAAAAAGCCGCCGGCTGGAACTTAAAATGCGCAGTCTGCCACATGTGAGGTCTAATTCACCTATATTGGATTCACATATGTCTGCTCCCCGAGAAAGAGATAACGCTTGTTGGCGCCAGTCTACAGCTATAACTAACAAAGAACTTCCGCTTTTAACACTTTACCGATTGAATGCTGTCTGTTTATTGATATCTTCTATAGAATATGCACTGCGAGTAATGTACAGAAACACATCGTTGCAATGTGGTTGAATGCGAAGAACAGAATGATTTTCAACAGAAATGAAACCGGAAATAACATCAATAAATCAAATAAAAAAGAACATTACAACCAGAGGGCGCGAGCGAAAGGCCAGACAGAGAATATGCACTGCGAGTAATGTACAGATTTAGTATTTAATTTCAGTAAGACTGTTATATAATCTTAAATATAGCTGAAGTTTAAGAATTCTCACCATAAAAGTTATATTTGCAGGTAAAACATGCATATTTCCAAGTAAAAGTTTATTTGAAATTTAGAATGTAGACATAATAAAATTTTAAAAAATTTCATTGGTCGAGGGGTGCACCATATTGTTGCCTTGCTCGGTTGGTAAAGTTATTTCATGCCGCTTCCGACTGTTATTAAACATTAGAAGATTTGTGCCAGTCTAAGACAGGCTTTTAGCAAGCCAACAATATCTCGGATCTGATTGTCACAGATTTACTAATAAAATTTGTAGAAGAAAATCTAATGCACATTGGCAAAGTGCTTAGGAAATGAAAAAATTATAATTTGTAGTAAATTTTAGATGTAAATATATATGAATATATAAAAGTAAATAATATAAGTGTACGGAATTCTATGAACCATAACTCATTTTTACCAACACTCAAATCGGAACTAATTAAAAGCAATTAGTAAAAAACTTGAAAGATGCATTTTGCAATAGAATGCACCACAAATTCAAATATTAAGAAAAAACCCGTTTAATTAAAATAATGCAAAATCAAATTCAAATCTTAAGAAAGAACTATTTTTAATAGCTTAAAAAACAGAACTCATTTACCAACAAACAAATCAGACTTTTAAAAGCAATTAGTAAAAAAAAACATTAAAGATAACAAATAGTGATTAAAGCACCACAAATTCAATTAGTAGAAAATTTAAAGATATCCTTTGTTGAATTAACGATGGTGATTCAAGAAAACTTCTAACTGATCGGTGAAGCTAGAATACTATAATGAATCTAAATGGATAACAGAATTAAGAAGAGGAGCTTAAATCACCAAAGATTGAAAACAGTGTATGATAATTTAAAGGCATAGACAGATTGTCCGAGTCTTTTTGGCCCATAGCGTAACCAAACCATGTGACAGCGTTACTTCAGTCTAT
This sequence comes from Araneus ventricosus, assembly GCA_013235015.1. NCBI lineage: Eukaryota > Metazoa > Arthropoda > Arachnida > Araneae > Araneidae > Araneus > Araneus ventricosus. The sequence goes on from BGPR01003025.1 coordinate 76,293, forward strand.
GGCTTTTTATACATATCAATGTTAGGATCATATTCAGGATCTCATACACTGTGTAGCTTTTTCCCTATTGTCAACTTCATTTGTCACTTAATATAGATGTTTGAAATTTTCCCTATGCTTCCTTTTTAGGTAATGCTTGCTCAAAGAGAAATGCAGCAATGGCCCAGTGGATTTGAAGGTGGAGGAGAAATCTATTGATGCAATTTTTAGGTAAATAAGCTTAATGAAGAATTACAGATGAATTCCTCATTGAAATTTAATAATCTGTTAATATTAAAACTCATTTTGTTAAAAATTTGTTTTTAAAACATTTTTATGCAGAAACTGGTTGACATAACATTGGAACCAAAGTGACATTAAGCTAAAATTGCTAATAATCTTAAAATTACAACTAAAGTAATTAGTTAATTACTATATAGCTACCTGTGGTTATGGACTTCAGCTGCCAAATTATAATTCATATATTTGAAAAAGCAACTATACTGATCACTTCTAGAGCAAATACTAATGCCTCTAGCTAATGTGCTGATAAAAGAGATTGACATAAGACTTTTAGTTATTGCTAGAGATGATCTTAGGAGCTTATATATAAGATCTTATGTTTAGGTTATGATCAGACATTTAGGATACAAGTAATTTCAAACTCTTTCTTGAATTCATTAAATATTTAGCAATTGTGCATATCAGAATATAAAACTTAAGTTGTAATGACGGAGATAGCAATTCTGTATTACGAGTTCCAGCCCCAGTAACTCATCATTATCCTGCCAAAAGAGGAAGGAATAAAAGGAAAAGTGGCTTTAATAAGATCACTTGTTACATGGACACTACCATTTTTTTTTTTTTTTTTTTGTCAATCTTTTGTCACCAAGTAACATTAAGTATTTTTTGAAAATTAGAAATCCCTATTGAAGGAAGAGTTTCTTAGTAAATATAGGATTATTTAGGAGGAAGGAAGAGTTTCTTAGTAAATATAGGATTATTTGGGAGGTTTAGGGGAAAACAGATTGCAATAAAATCCCTGCTGCTCAATCTCTTATTGTTTTACATCCATATTTAGAGTTTCTAAACCTTTCTTAGGCAGTGGTGAGCAGAATAGTAAAAATTGCATACAGAGACTTCTAGCAAGTTTTTCTACAACTTACTTAGAACTAAATATATACATAGGACCCTGTTATGTAATTAGGGATAAAAGGAAATGTGTAGAATATTCTAGAAATTCCCATTATAAAATTGTAAAATCTGATTTAGATGAGGTTTTCTTTTTCTTCTTTTAGTCCAAGAAAGTTGCACAATATTGTTATTACAGAAAGGCCAGAATTATGCTATGATAAATGAGAAATATGATTTGCAATATATATCTCAATTCTTTTCTAAACATTTAAAAAATTGTCTCATTTTTGAAAATGTGATTCCATTTGTTTAATTCCCTTTAATACTTACTGACTATTGCACTGACACTAGATTTCTGTATAATATAGTCAATTTAATTGATTGTAGATGCCAGAAACCACATGAATCAATAATATCAAAATGCTTGGATATTTTTAAAAAAATTTATAATTTTTTTAAATCAGTGTTTAATTTTTTTACACACATATAATTTGACTTTACTTGACTCTTGCCATTTGTTCACCCATTATTCAAATGATCCCTTTAGAATATGAAAACATAATAGCAGTTTCGAAGGGAAAAAAATGACTCGCATGGTTTCTACAATGAACTATTCACTATTCAGTACACAGTTAAAAAGGCCTTTCAGTGTTTTAATTTAAAGAAATTTGTTGATTGTAAATAGATTGTTTTCTGTCTGAGAAATGAAATTAAAACTTATTTATGTAATTGTATATAAGATTAATACTAATGAAAAGGAAATCAATATTAAATTTTATATTTGTCATTTAATTCGATATCATTAATTTGAGTAATAAATAAAATATACAAAATTAAGATCTTTGAATATGTTAGTTTATAATGTCTGAAGAAAATGTATTCTGTTTGATAAAATCTTTTGTTTAACCCTCCAAAGGGGCTGATTAATTTGATTGAATAAGTTTAAGCACCGAGAAATGAAGCTGTAAAGTAACTGTATTCTTAAAAATGTAATCAAGTATTTGAAATATTAAGAATATTTTAACTATGGAGATATAAGAAAATATACAAAAAAAATAAAAGACTTGTATGTTTTTAAGCTGAACATGAAAAGTGGAGGTCTTTTCGGGTGTTTCGAGGGTTAAAAATATACATTTCTGCCCTAAAAAATAATTTAAAAAAAAATGCCCTGAATCATATGTGACTCCATTAATTTTAATTCAGATGATTTATTTAAAAAAAATTACAGCTTGTATTAATCTTACCTGTATGATTATTATCACTAATATACAGCTTTTATCCTTTCTTAGCTGCAGTTCTTACACGAAATATAGAAACTAAGAAATTCTTTAGTCACCTAGCAAATAACTCCAAAGGAAGCCATCCTGTCAAATTACAAAATCATTAGAATATTTGAAACTGTTTGTCCTTGTTATATTATCTTTTTACTTATCATAATACCAGAGTTCTTATATATATTCGATAAGAATATATACCAGTGTTCTTATAGATATTCTATAAGAATATATATCAGTGTATATTCTATAAGAACACTGGTATTTTAGACACTAAACCAATTTTCAGTCTTCTCTAATTTGCATGCAATTTTATATTTATGAACTTGATAGTAACAACATTTATTTTTTCAAATAAAACTGACATTGCATGTTTTAGCTCTTAGTTGAAAATTTCAGTTATACTTGTGTTTCTTCTTAAAGACACTTCTTTGTTTTACTCTTAATTTTCCTACTTCATATTCTTAAATAATCAAGAGTTTTCTAACAAATATATATCGTTTGAGGTCTTTGTTGCATGAAAAATTAATTTTTTAAAAAATATTTTTTTAAGTAAATGAATTAGTTCCAGTATGTATCAGATTTGTATAGTTCTACTGTTATTTTTTAAAATCAGTAGATATAGAAATAATAATCACATAACACATCCAACTACTGTACATTTTTAAATATTAATAAATGAACAGTTGTAAAAAATAAAAGAATCTGAGATTAAAAAGAATTAATGAAAGTATTTTTGTCCATCTAATTAGTCTGAAGCTGCATTTTACTGTAGTTGGCTGTTGCTAATTCTTGATCGTCTTTTTTTTAAATGTTGGATTATTTTGGGTTGAAACTTCAAATAAAAAGATGGTCTGAGTGTCTTGCATTTATTGTTTTCCTAAGAGTTTGTACAAGAATTGTCTTTCATAGCGAAGACAGCTGGATTAAGTGTTACACTTGTAAAAGTGCAGTAACGATATAATTTATTGGCATTATTCTGGTAACAAATCATTATACATTCTTTCCAGTAAATACTAAGTTCTTCTTTTGTATTTTGATTTGGCCGCAATCTGTTGTTCAACATTTACCTAATTAAGTAGTTTGGTGGTATTGCGCCTAGCAAGTAATAGCCTTCTAAAATATCCTTGTAGTCATGATGTTTAGAATTATCCAGGCTCATGCCCAGCTCCAATGAATTTTTATCTAAATAAACTTTATAATAGGTGCAAAATAAATATTTTGAAAATTTTTTATGTCTGAAATAATTCACTTATCCTTTTAAAAAATACAATAAGTATATAAATAATTCTTCTAAAAAATAAATCTTCGATTTAATCTTAATATAAATAAAAGTCATTGTGGTATATTGGGTGGAATTGTGTATGTGACTACATGTTCCACATCTCCTCCTAAACCAATGGACAGTTTTCAACCAAATTTGGCACTTATTTAAGAAAGGGGAAGACACTTATGAACTTTTTAAAGTCCAAAGTTTAATTAAGTAGTCAGTTAATTAGAAAATAACAAAATCGTTTTTCGCATACAATAACTTAGAACCAGCTGTCAAAACAAAAAATATTTTTTATACCATCTTAAAGTTCAAATTTTTACCTTTTTCAATGATATAAATTTTATTTCTCTATTTTCCTTCGATTGTTATTAATTTTTTAAAGTTCAAAACTTTTAAAATGCATTAGACGATGATTTTTTTGAAATAGACTTATAACTACTCAGTTGCTAGAGCAGCTGATTGAACTTTAAACTAATTCACCTTTATTTCCAACAGCAGTGATTACCAAATGATTTGTGATTGCTTAAATCGGAAGATTCCACCGGAAAACGGTCTATGAATCAAAATAAACAAACCAGGATCGTCCATTGACGTATATGATAGTTGTCAGAGTTTTTTATAATAGGAAGGTATATTTTTTTTGTCTCATGTATTCTTAAACAGTAGAAGCGGGTGACATATAGCATGGTGGATGATATATTCCAAGAGCAGATGAAATCTGTGAATTTTTTTAATGACAATTTAGTAACAGAGAATTAAATTAGTACGTCCAGGTATCATTATCAACAGTCAGAACTTTTGACTTCCCCTTTCTATATGTAGCTTGAAACATTTACATTCCGTAATTTGAAAAGTAGCAATTCAAATTCTTCGCGCTTTTGGGGTCGCGGGTAACAACTATTATTTGAATAAGGTCAAGATCAAAGGCTATTGCTTTTTTTTTCTTTCCTGAATTTTTGGTAAATCTTGATGACAAGTTTATAATTAGCATACATCAAACTAAAATAAAATACTGAGGTATTTCAAATTAGATGTTAGTACTTAAAATATTATAGGAAGAATTGGAAATAAAGTTGATAATATATGAAAACTACAAAAGGACCACATCGACTTCAGATGAGTATAACGATTATTCCTACACGTCTTAGAAATGTAAGAAAAAGTTTAAAGAAATTTAATGAATTTACATTTCGATAACATAGAATTTTATTACATATGTTATTTAGTGTAAACTTAAATTCTGTTCAAATATATCAATTTATACTTTTAAATATATCATGACTATTTGATGTAATGGTAACAAACCCAACATAGCTTTCATCACACCTTGTAACGGATTATAACTGGTAATGACATTGTTCATTAAGAATTTTTATTGCAATTTTTGTGAAGTTTAATTCAATAACAATTGAATTTTTTCACCCTAGTAATTTAAATTAACGAATTGGTAAGATTTTGAGACAATGATTCAGTTGGGAGAAATAATAATTATTGAAGTATGCAAATGTGCATTTCTAAATATCATTTCATTTCAATTTGTCAATAAATGTAGTTTTAACCTCTGTAGCACAACCAATTTTTTAAAATCCGCATAAAATTTTGTTGTGTTTAATCAAGACTGATTTTACTGATTTTGTAATTTGTTTGTGAGTGTTATTCACTGTGCTTTAAAACAAAAATTATTTAATTCTCAAACTTAATATATTTTTTGGGTCCATTATTTTAATAAGTAGTGAACTTTACCTGTACTTTTATACAAAGTAATGTGTGTTTTCATCTTTGAGTAATTTTTTTCATACGTCTTGTATTTTACTTCATGTACGTTGTTATAAGCAGTACTTGTTATGACACTGAACAAATATATTTCATCTGAGCAGGATGTTAATGTCTGCTGAATGAGCATTTGCCCTATTTATATGGAAATAAATATTTAATTAGCATTACATTGGTATGGTTTATTTTATTCTGTTAGTATTGTATATCTTTAGCTTATATATTGACATACTACACAAAAATGGCACAAATTTTAAGTACATTGAAGACATTTTTTTACTAAATGTGATAAATGTAATCCTTATGAAGAACTGTTGCTCAATGATCTATTGAGCCTTTCCATGTGGTTTTTTTGGTATGAAAGCACAAAATTAATGTCTCATATAGTTAAAGATGGGCATATGTTTAATCAGTTAATTCCTATTGTGAATTTAAATGTAAAGGGAGTTAAAACAATTTTGCTGTGAGGTATTGTTTTGTGCTTGTTAGCAATGTTTTGTATGTCTTATTCAACGATCTGGAGAACAAAGTGTCTGTCACCCTTAGGTACCAGTTTATTAAAAAATGGATATTGAATAGATTTCTGTTTTTGAATTGGCAATGAAA
>BGPR01003025.1:88891-124897 GCA_013235015.1 Araneus ventricosus
TTAAAATTAAACCTGCATCTAATCATTTTATAATACGCTATTCATTTATAAGTGAAATTGGAGCATTTGATCTGGAATTTCAAACACGGGATATTTTGTGTAATTGAGGCAAATGGTCGAAACTCGGACGTCTGTCATCTTAGTTCAGCGCTCATAATTTCTTTGAACTGACTTGTGCTGTCGTAAGAAATTGGACCCTCTATGTCAGCAGCATAGACTCATTATACCTTTAAGTTAAGAAACTCTTATTACTTCAAGTCAATACAACTTTTTGGGAATGAATTCAGTCCTTTCGGAAATCAAATTTTGAAACGTAATTTTTTCTTTGAAAATATTTTTCTCTTATTCAGAATTTCAATTACAATTTTTATTCAAAAATGTCATATTTTGGTTTCTAAAAATAACAGTTTTTCGTTTATGGGAATTTGAATAGTTTTTTATTCCTTAAAATTGTCATATGAATTACCCCAAACGATTTTTTGTTTTAGAAAATTTAGCTTATTTTTACATTAAAAAAATATACAACAGACTTTATTTTAACTAAATTGAGGAAGAGTTTGGTCTTCGTTTAAACTTTTCATACCAATGCTGTGGTTAATTAACTGTGTTTTACTGCATGGAGCCATTTTCAATGTTTTACTTCAGCAGTTTTTTCTCCTGCCTCATTCATTAATTTAAATAAAGTTGAGTTTCAAAACAGCCTATTTATTGTTTGCCCTATAAATTTACCAAGTTATATCTTAAATGGAACACTCCAATTACTGAACGAAATTGTTTAAAATTTCAAGGGTAAAGAAAAGGAAATATTTTTCCAAAGGCATTGAATGTTTTTATTCAGTTGAATATAAATTCAAATCAGCATGATATGATTATAAATTCAATTCTAAATTTTTCATAGTGCTATTTATTAAATGGATAAGTATTCTGCAGCTCGGTAATATGTTTCGCATCGTAAAAAGACCTGCAAATCACTCAAATTTAGTTGATTACAGGCTTTGTTCTTTACAATAAATTTTCTGCAGCTGAGAACCGCCATTTTGCGTTGCAGATTTATCTTCTAGTAAATGAACTGATTTAAAAATTGGTTTTAAAAGTTTGATATTACAGAAGAAATGAAATATAAAATTGTCATTTAAAACAGTTTAAAATTTTATTTATGGGATTCAAAGATTTATCTCAATTAATCGCAAAAAATGTACTTTTGTACATTTTTTGAAAGATTAGCTGTGCAAAGAATTGTTAAGGCGTAATAATTAAAGTATAGACTCTCAGTAAATATACAACATAAAGGCTGAAGGTACATAACTAATGCAATATAACTTAGCTTAAGAAATATAAGCAAGCACTTTCTCAGAGAATATTTAGACTAATTCAGCATAAAATAACATAAATTTACTAACAAATATAATAATCGGTATTGAACGTGGGAGGGATGGATTTTAACACAAATGTATTTAACTCTTTAACCTTCTTTAAATTAATTATTTTTAACGATACTCCGTTTTTAATTGCTTCTACTTCAATCTTAAGAACTGCACTTCTACTTTAACTTCCAGTCTCGAGTCTTTTCCGGGGAGTCCCCTTCTTCCAAGTATTTAAGCTCTCTGCGCATAGTTCCGGCCCTTTTTATAACGTTTTTATTAACTCGCTTTCTTGTCTGTCTGTCTGTCTGTCTGTTCGGTACAAATCTTGCGATCGATTTTTTTAAACATGTAATCTGCGTGCTAAGACGCGCAGCTTCGTGCTTTACCTCGTTAATTCTGGTAATGGCTGTATTTTGAAGTACGATTACATTATCTAAGTGAATTAACCTGCATTATCATCTTTAATATGAATAAGAAGAAATTCGAGCCATTTATTGAGATGATGGTTTACACCTTTAAGAATGATGTTACATGTACATTAAAAGCAATCAGGTTAGGCTCGTCAGCTCAGAAACAAGCAGTGCCGCAAAAGTTTTATAGACCTAAGTTGTAGGAAATTTTGTGTTGATTATTTTGGTATATAATGATGATATACTAAAAATTGATAGTTTTTGAGTTATGAGCAAAAAACGGAGACAATTTTTTAACAATGTCTTTTGGTTATAACTAAAATTCCAACAAAAATTATTGGTGGCAAACCTCTGAATCTTAACCAGCACCCGAAAAAACATAAAGAAGCAAAAAATTACAACTCCTCCAGAATTGGATTTAAAAAAAAACGACCTAACGACAGATCTGGTGAGAAAAAGCGAAAAAGAGCCAAAATGAGGAAGTCGCGCCAAATGAGAGCTGAAAAAAATGCAGCTGAAATGAATGCAATTTCAAGCGGAAAAAGGGTTGCTTTTCTCCCGCTTCGCTTTGCTCTTTGCGTTAATATCGGATCCGTAGGAGGGGCAAAACTTTCTGCAGCTCTGGTCTGTCTCTCTCTTTAATTCTTGATTGATTTTCCGTCTTCTTTTTATATTTTTTATTACTTTTTTGCCATTTTCGTTGATCATTGAATTCTCAAAGTGGAAAAGTAAGCCAATTAGAATAAAAACGAAAATACAATATTTTAAAATAATTTCAGGGGGGGGGACTGCAGCTCTGCAGCTCTTATGGACGAGCAGCCACTGATTAAAAGATAGCAATTTGTAGCAAGTAGCACGTTTATTCAAAATAAGCAAAAAATACAGCATTTTTTTGTGATTTAATAACAATGGCGTAGTCGCAAAATAAACATTGCCGGGGCGCTCTGATCTGGGTGACAAAAATCGCACTATTTTAAGGATATTTCACAATTTTTTCTTATTTATTTCTCGTTAAAAAAGTAGTGTCTGAACGGCGTTTCGGTGCGCTCCGGCTCCATTACACCCCTGTTTAAAAGAAACAGTCTTTACACAAAGGGATATTACATTATTCAAAAAAAATTTAGTTCTTCTTGAAGCTTTCTACCAGCATACCTCTATCTATAGGAAGATGCAAGGTGTTCCCAAAAAAGTTTCCTTTTCTTAGGTGGTGAATTTCTGTTTGGTAATGGCATTGATGGAATTCAGCAATCAATACCTCGCTAGATCTATCAGGTAAGAGAGAAAAGAAATAGTTTCTTCTCATGTCTCCAATCATTATACACGATTCGGGAATTTACGGAAGATACTGTGAAAGATATTGTTAGACACCAGATACAGCACAATGAATAATATATTCGTATACAGCATTACCTTACAAATCTCTTTATTTACAGGTGAAAGCTACATATACTAAGATACTTTAATATATATAAAAAGAAAATGCAGAAGAAACAGAAGAAGTAAACAATACTAATAACAATATACCTTTTGCGCGCAACGCAGCAGCATCCAGTAATTGCATTAACAATATTGTCATAATAAACTAACCAATTAAGATACAATCAAGCAACAAATACCCTACTGCAATAAAAATAACACATTAAGATTAAACAAATAAAATTGAAGAAATCAAATGAAAGAAAACTGGAATGGCGAACTTTTTCAAAGTGCCACTCGCCATAGGAGTTCTAAAATGGATAAATTTTCTGTCGAGGGAACGACTTAATGGTCAAATAATATCCCCTCTGCGGCCTGAATTTATCCAATAATTGAAATAATGCAGGAAAAAACCTTTTTTAAATAAGAAAAACTTCAGAAAGTCTTTTTTAACAAATCCAATAAAAAAAGAAGATAAAAATAACATTACCTTCTGCCAAATATACCAGTAAAAACAACGCCATCGAAGCATATCAGAGACAAACCTAGCTCCGTCTATTGAGAAAAATTCGAATTAAATTAAGAGATATTTAGAAGCTCTTCAATTCTTTTTTTAATTATGTTTTTATAGTTAAAGAAATTACTTGGGTAGCCTTTTTTTTAAAAATTATTATTTAAATTGTCAAAAGCTGTGACGAAAGTTGAATGGTTATTACAAATATTTTTTATTCTATTAATTTGAAAATAAATAGTGTTTTTTAATATTTTAATGTTAAGATTAGTTTGAAAGTCACGAAGTGTAATAGCCTTGAAATTAAAGTCTTTTCTTTTATCATAAAAGCCTATAGAGATACCTGATACCAAAATTTCAATTATCAAATCCCAAAAAATTGCATTTGTTAATTTCATTATTGGTTTTGTTTAATTTAAGCTCTTCTGGATAGCAATTAAATAAAGATTCAAAATCATTAAAATTAAACACCATCAGGTCATCAATGAATCGATAACCGTAAATAGGTTCATTCTTAATAAATTCTCTTTCGAATAAATGAAGCTAGACATTAGCCAATGCACTAGAAAAACAACTACCCGTAAGAATGCCACAAGGCTGCTTATAATAGTGAATTCCATTAAAGAGATATTAATTTTTAATATCTCTTGTTAAATTATTTCATTTGTACTACATATACTAAGTCATTAAGTAGGTACCATCTCAAACTGTTCTTTTTTTTTTTGGGGGGGGGAGGGAGGGTTCACTAAAAATGGTCGAAAATCCACCTTGGTACATGTTTTTATGCTTTAAAAGGGTATTTCAACCTTTAGGCGTTTTAAAACATTGGTGGTACACACATATGCAAATTAGGACGATGTCAGTAAAGGCGTAAGATACGGATGTAAGAAAATTTTTTAGTTAACCATATCAGACTCTGTAGAAAGACGAATTCCAATGCTTACAAAATGTAAGCGCTGTAAATTGTATGTTCTCACGTGTGTTACAAAAAATGGTTTGCAGAAATGGAAGTTGCCAGAAGATAGATGAGCAAGGAAAATTTAAAGAAAATATATAAAATAATTAGAAGCAAATTATACGTTTTTTACACTATGTTTGCTTTTTATGACAGTAACTTCACTTACTGAAGTAGAGACGGCAATTTTTCACTACAATGTTGAAAAATATGTCTAATGCGTAATCATTTTTTGAAATAAAATGTCGCTTCAGTTATAATAAGTGTATCAGAAATCTATACTAGATAAAAGTGAAAATCATAAATAGTTTGTACACTATATAAATCCAATATATTTAACAGATTTTCTTCAAATTTTGATCACAATTATTATGAAGCATAAGGAAGGGTTTAGTGAAGATTTCGCGATAATTAATCGAAAAGTTCATTTTTTTATTAAAAACTATTTTTTTTCATGTATAGAAAAGATCGTTTTATCTTATCATTCCTATTGAATGAAAATATTGCAGATATTTTAGATCGATTGATTGATTGATTAAAGGGGTTTATGGGATTTTCAGCTGCAAAGACCGTCCCCCTATTAATTCCAAAGTTCTTTTCAACCGCTTCAAAAACCAAAGGAAAATTGCCGTCAAAAGACGGACTAAATTACTGCCGATCTGATTCAGTCAAGACAAAAAAAAAAAAAAAAAAATGGCGCCCTATTAGAGCAAATCTTTATCTTTTTTAGGTAGATTCCTTATAGGAACTCTACCTATTGCAATGGTTCTCATGACACGACTTTCGGAAAATTTTTGCAGATCTTCACCGATCATGACCCCTAGAACCCAAAACCACCCTTCGTTAAAAAGTTTATATATATATATATATATATATATATATATATATATATAACGCTTTTTCCCATGTTATCTTGTGAACACGATAACTGGAGTAATTTTGATGTAAATTTAACCAGCTTGGGATATGTAGTAAAGATAGTGAAAATCTCGGTCGAGTTCGTAGATGGGCTATCCAGCTCAAAGGGGGTGGAAATGGTGGGGGGTGGAAAATTTCATTTTCCCATAATTCCTTTACAATTAAAAATAGTAAGAAAATTCAAATTAGGTGAATTATTGCCTTATCAAAACGAACAATTTTTGTATTTAAACTTTTTCGATAGCTACAATTGCTTAGAAGTTATGAGCTGAAAAGTGATTTTCCCACCCTTCCCCTCTTCTCCCCCTAACTTAAAATACGTTTTAACCTATGCATGTTACCCCTCGTTGGAAAGCTTTCGTCATTTGCAGTTTCTTCCACCCTCTTTCATTCTTGTAGCTACAATACTTATGAGAATAGAGGGCAAAATGTTCTTTTCCGTATTATTATTAGTAGAGAAGTATATGCATAACGCTTTGGTCCGTGTTATTTTGTAAACACGATAACTAGAGTAATTTTGATTAGATTTTAACTGGCGACGGATATGTTGTAAGGAGGGTGAAAATCTCGGCCGAGTTCGCAGATGGGCTATCCAGCTCAAAGGGGGGTGGAAATGGTGGGGGACTGAAAATTTCATATTCCCATAATTCTCTTACGATTCAAGATAGAAAGAAAATTCAAATTAGGCGAATTATTGCCTTATCACAACAAACAACTTTTGTATTGAAACTTTTTTGATAGCCACAATTTCTTAGAAGTTATGAGCTAAAAAGCCATTTTCAATCTCCTCCTCAACTTATCATTTCCCCATAGCTCTGTTACGACTAAAGATAGGAAAAAAATTTTCAATTAGGCGAATTATCACCTTATGATAACGAACAACTTTTATACTAAAAGTTTTTTGTCTGCTAGAATTGCTTATAAGTTATGAGCTGAAAAGCGATATTCAATGCAGGCCGCCCCCCCCCAATTTATTATTTCCCCATAGCTTCGTTAAGATTGAAGAGAGAAAGAAAATTTCAATTAGGGTAATTATCACCATATCATAACAAACTACTTTTATATTGAAAGTTTTTTGACAGCAAGAATTATATAGAAGCTATGAGTTCCCATCAAACGCATTCACCTTAACTTTTTATACGGTATAATATATAATTAATTTATGACTAATTAATTTAATTAATTTATAGTTAATATCTTAGTTAAATTTTGTTAATTATAACTTTTAATTGATATACCTGGCTTTGCTCCGGATTAAAATGTTTTCATGTTTAATATTTTTAATGTAAAAATTACTATTGTATAAATATTATAATACACAAATTACTTTTCTGATCAAAAACGATTTTAATTAAAATGAGAATATCAATTGAACCAGACAATTTTTAAAAACATCCGTTTTCTTCATACGTTATTATTTGTTATATAGGTACTTCAAATTTTGTTAACAATTACTGAAGTCAATCAAAGGTTTTAATGAATATTTTGAAACAATTAAATTAACTATTTAATTATTCATTAATTTAAAGCGTGAAAATAAATTAATAGCTGGTCCCGATATAAATTGTTAAATCGTCTACTTTTAAAATTTGCTTTTAGCATTCTTCCTTCTGGAAACAGTTCTTCGTATTATTTTTGATCAACAAGAATATTATTACGAATTCAGTTTAAAATTAATTTTGAAAAAAATATTAAAATGAGAGAAACAAATTTATCGAAATGAAAGACATTGCGGAAAAACGCCTTGCTTAATTTTTAATTAAGTGAAATTTTGAGCATCTTTTAGGCTTTGAAAAGTTGAAGGCGACCTTTCTCTTTTCTTAAATAAAGAGTTTGAAAAGTTTGATTGAGATCAGTCCAGTGGTTTAGTAGGAGAATTGGAACATAATACAGCCACAGTGACTTTTATTTAAATTAATATAATTATTAGATAATCATAAGATAAAGATTGCTGGCATATAGTATAAGGCATAAAAAAGGTTTTACTGGAGTTTTGTCACAATTAAGTAGATAGTTAATTTTAATTAATCAAATAATTTTAATAGTTAATTTGATAATAGGTTTTTTTGACAGAATACTTTAATTTGATATTTAACTACACATGACGGGACCATGATTTGTTTAATAAAATCAATATAAAGTAGGCAAAAATAAGAGTAATTAAATAAGAGTTCCCTTTATCCTTTTTGCTATTGAAAAATATCTGCTTAACTTTAAAATTGTTTGGGATTTTCTGCCTGAGTATTTGGTTTTAACCGTCGATGGAGATTTAAATTTGCTGTTCAAATTGGCTGCATTCATATCCTATGCTTTAGAAACACGTATTCAATTTGCCACTCACAATGTTTAATAATCTTTATTCTCTTATATGTTAAGAATTTAGTGACTATTATCTTTGTAACCAGGGAGTTCTCTAAATGAGCCCATTTTAGTAGTGTTTAAGTGTATCATGTCATGTGGTTTTACCATATGACAAAGTAATGTCCGCACAATTATATTGTAACCTAGATTAAATAAATTAATTTTTAAATCTAGAGTTCTTCTTCATTCGTGCCAAGAGTCAATTTCTTGTTACTGTTTCAGATAGGCTGGCTTAATGTTATCTAGGAGATATTTGCACTGCTGAGATGTTTATTTCTTTATGATTCCTACCTGTTGAATGATTATGTGTTGAGATATAAAAAAATTGACCAATGTACTGACCGATAAATCTATCATAACTTTTTGGAATGAAAAATGGAATGATAAAACCTTGATATAGCAAAAAATCAAATGACATGAAAACAGAATGACAGCGTAAATACTGCAATGTGTAGAAACAATAAAGTCATTGGCTATGTCTGTATAGATCAATATGTAATATTTCATGACTTTTGTAGCATTAACGTAAAAGAATCTACCTTTGCCTTCAAGCTTGCCGAAAAGGGAATTTTTTTTATTCTTTTCATTTTTAGGTCATTCATTTACTTGCCTCCGAGTTGCCCTTCGCAATATTTCTTTCAATTTTGTATCGTTCTTTAAAAATTATTAATAACTGATTGAAAAATAGTTTCCTCCAGCTATTTTTCCGTTTTAAAATCGTTTGTTACGGTCTGTAACTTGACGAGAAGCTATGCAGTTGATATTTTTATCCTTAATTAATATAATAAATGCGAAAGTGTGTCTGTCTGTCTGTCTTTCTGTCTGTTTGTTAAGCTTTCACGACCAAACTACCAAACCGATTTGGATGAAAATTGGCAGAGTTGTAGCTTCAAACCCAAGAACGGGCATAGGCTAGGTGAAATCACGTTAAATTAATTATTTTTGACTACAGATTAAAATTAGTTAACAAAGAAAGCCCATTGACTCCGCGATTCGCGTGAACTTTATTTTATTTTTCACTCAACTGTCACGTGATCCTTCAGGAATGCGAAAACATGTGAAATAAATTATTTTTAAAATCAACTATCACGTAATCCTTTTTTCCGCTGTAACTTCGGAACAAATTGTCCGATACAAATTATTTTTATACCATCTTAAAGATAAAAATTTTACCTTTTCAATGATACCAAATTTATTTCTGTGACATTTTTCATTCAATTTTTATTAATTTTTTAAATTTTACGTGCAGACGATTTTGAAATAACGCAAATTTATAGCTACTCAGTTGCTAGGAAATGGTTAGACTTTGAACTAATTTACCTTTATTTCTGAAAATTTTGCTTATATTTATAAGTATCCATAAAATAAGGCAGAATTTACATGTATCTGTCGGTCGATCGGTCGGTCACAAGAACTTCTCCTAAACGGTGAACGGCAGCGACGTGAAATTTACACACGGCATTCTAGAGCATATTTTTAGGTCAAAGGTGTTATTTTCAACTTTCAGAGTTAATTAGTTCTTAAGATATTTAATTAAATAACGAACATTAGCCGCTTTTAAGCCTAATGCTTAGACGTGTTTTGCCAATAACTTCTGAAATCTTTATTAGACAACAATTATTTTTATGCCATTTTAAAGACCAGAAAATGATCTTTTTAATGCTATTAATTCCATTGCAATAAAATGTTTTCTCCGATTGCTATAATGGTTTAAAAATATTTTTAACGTAATTTCTAACAATACTTTTTATTCTTATAGAAATAAATTCAAGCCAAATTACTGTTTCTCGAGCGGGCTTTTGCCAGTGTTAAAGTTAATATAAGAAAATATTGCTTTCTTTGACCATAAACAACAAAGGGGACTTTACACTTCCGGTTTCCCGTTGTGGTAGCATTTACAGCTTTTAATACGGTTACACAGTGATCCAATGACGTTAGTGAATTATTCTCTCGATATTTTGTTTAATTTTCACAGTGAGATATTACAGAATATCCTTCTGTAGATACAGTAATGAGCATTAACAAGGAGCATCATATTCTGTAGAGCTCTTTAAGATCTTAGAATTTTCAGGGGCGCCT
Organism: Araneus ventricosus; assembly: GCA_013235015.1. Taxonomy (NCBI): domain Eukaryota; kingdom Metazoa; phylum Arthropoda; class Arachnida; order Araneae; family Araneidae; genus Araneus; species Araneus ventricosus. The sequence continues at coordinate 98,906 of BGPR01003025.1, forward strand.
TCCGACAAGCCTAGAATGATAGTCGGTGTGCCAGTACTACTAATACGTAACCTGGATATACCGAGACTGCGCAATGGCACACGGTTAAAAATTACACACCTAGGTACAAACATCCTGAACGCTACTGTTATGACTGATATAGGGAGAAGAGAGTGTTTTTAAATTCCACGCCTTCCGATAACACCGAAGGATTTATCATCTCAGTTCAAAAGGTAACAAATCCCTTTAAAAATATCATTTGCCATGCTCAGGGCCAGACACTGAAAGTGGCAGGCGTACATTTGGAAAAAATTAATTTTTAGCATGGGCAACTATATGTGGCGTGCTCACGTGTGTCCAGTCCACACAACCTCTACATCCGTGCAAATAACGTGGTATACAAAAATATATTAGCATAGGTAAACAATTTACGTATCTATATCAGCATACATGTACAGTACACTCCTGTTAGCCGTCCAATTAAGTATTATCAACCCTCAGAACTTTTACTTTCCCCTTTCAAAATGCAACAAAATATTTACATTCGTGTTAAAAAAAAAAAAGAATAATTCAAATTCTTCGCGCACGAAGTCGCGGGTAACAGCTAGTTTAGTAATAAAGTTGATCTGCTGATAAAAATAAAGTTGCAAACGATAAGATTTTATGAATTATAATATTCATATAAACGTAATAAATTTAATATAATAATAAAGGTATTAGTAGTAATAATTTTATATAAGAATGTTTTTTTACATTAAATCTTTACACATGAAAATATTTTCAGCCCAAGCAATTCTGGGTATATCGGGTAGTAAACGAATAAAATCAAAGAAACCTCATCTATAAAAAAAGTTTTATACGAATAAAAAAAAAAGAAAATCCGAAAAGAACAATTTTATTCCAAGCACACAAAGCTTAAAACAATAGAATTAACATCTTTTCGTTCGCATAACAGATTGTTTTCTCAAAAATCGAACTGTTTGTCTAAAATGCAATGAAACAGCGAATAGTTGTTTACAGTTTCGAAAACGAACGTTAAGCACAAGTATTGGTAGCGAATCAATCTTATTTTATTTCAGTATGTGTAGGTAAACTGCTCATTTCTACTGCAACGTTCACTGATTTACATTTCGTTAACATGTCGCTGTTTTCCTATTTATCTTGAAAGTATTGACAAAAAAAAAATTAAAAATGTTTGCATTTGACATGAGAGTTTTCCCCCTGTTTTAAATAAATAGCGAAAGGCAAATATTTTTGTTAAAGTAAGACCAGTAAAATAAATGGAATTATTTTGAAAAAGTTGAAGAAGAGATTACTCTTTTTGCTCTGCTTGTAAATAAAAATTTCTGATAAATCTAGAGCTAAGAATTTGAAATAACATTGACAAAGAAATAAATGACAGACTCTTCAAAATTGTCTTCACAGCTACAGTAGAATAAGGTTGAGCCGATTTTCGAAACAAATCGATATTAAAAAAAAATCTATTTTTCGATGTCAATTTTCAAAAATAATCGATATATTTTTTTTTATTCTAAACGAAATAAGCTTTTTTTTGGATGCATGACCTGATATATATATATATTTTTGAATTTAAATAAATCAGTGAAAATTTAGAGTATTTGTAGTTTTGATTATTACCCGATACAACTTAAGAAAATATTTTTAATTATAGGTTTAGAAATCAAAAAGAGCCTGTAACCCATTTTTTTTCTGAAATGTATAAAAAATGAATCATATGTAAGACACATTTAATGAAGAATGCTGCATTCCATAAAGAAATTTAGATAGATTCTTTTCTTTTTAAGGCAATCGTAATGAAATGCCGAAAAAACCCATAATATTTATCTGAAGAACTGCATAAAAATTAGGAAAGAATATAAGTGTATAGCAAATAAACGATACAAAACAAAAAATTCTAAAGAAAAGTTTAAAAAATCGCACATATTAATTCTGTGTTCTGTGCCCTTTTGACCTTGACGCGCATCTAGACAACGGAGTCAGTTTTACGGTGTTCCGTTGATTGAATGAGCTAAGCTAATTCACTCACTCTGAAACTCTAACGATGTATTCAATATCATCGCAATATGAGCTCCAATCTCAAATATATCGATATCCAATATTGAAAAGCATCAACAATTTGTTCGATGTGATCTCGATATGAAGCCAAATTTCGAGCGATAGTTTGCTAAATCTCGAACTCCAAACTTTTCCGAACAGAAATTATGTTTGCTTTCTTGTGGTTATAATAACTTTTTCTTTCTATGTTTTTCTTTATTTTTTTTCTGCGTATCTTTCGTCCCTTGCACATACATTAAAAACGAATTGAATTTATGATAATTTTTTTAATTTCCTGTTCTATCTGCGCACCGGTTTCAATAGAGAACCTCATACATGTTATCGATTATTTCGATTCGATGCAAAGAACTGTTAAATATTGAAGCCAAATCCAACCGACTCTGATAGTGTTCACGATATCATTTCGATGCATCGTTATTTTAACGCCAAATCTGGAGCCAAAGCTTCTTTGTGGTAGTCCATTTATAGTAACCTGTGTTGGCTTACATTGGCCGTAATAAATATTTCCCGCAAAAGGTTTTTTATTTCTTCTTTTATTTTTCTTTTACGTAATTTTCTCTTGGATTTTGGTATACATACATGTTTCTATAAACTTTCCGAACACACACACCACTTTACTTCGTCTAATTGTGATCAGCTATACTACGAATTGCGCTAAAATTCTAGTTGCCTCTTTGTATTAAATTATCGTCTCATACTTTGAAAATAAATTAGAATTTTAGTTTATTTAAATAGTGAATTAATTTTTAATGACTTTAGACTTAGAATTCAGGATTTATTTGAAACTACTAAACTGACACAATAAACTGATGTTTAATAAATCAGCACTATTGAAGCTAAAATTTTAAAAAATCACTCTATTATTTTAAGGAACCCACCGACTTTCCTTAAACGAACTGCTAGTCCAGCATTGTATACTCTGATGAATATATTAATACCATTAGTTTTTATAATTTTATTAAGAAAAGACAAAAAATATGTTCACTGTTTCAAATGAAAACCAAGCAAAATATAAACCGAAAATTCCTTTCATTTGGATTAATTTTGATCAGTCATTGTGTTAAGAGGCGATTTATAATTCAAATAAATAAATAATGAAATCTCGATATATCGAGAAATATCGATTTATCTTAGACGATATATCGCGATATTTAAATCTGGTCATCGCCCAGCTTTACAGTAGAACCTCGGGAATCCGAAATTCCGGATAATGCGAACATTTTTCTTTAATTTTCTGAAAAAATGTTTACTCAAAAACGAAGGAAAAGTATCAATTACGCATCAGAAACAAAGCTAATGCTTATTCCTAACTTAAAAGAAGTATTGTATGTTCTCGGATTCCGCAACCCTCCGCGCTTTTGCGCATGCGCCAGGCGGAGTTATTTTCACCAAAATAGGGGGAAAGTGAAAAATGGAAGGGGAACAAAGAACTCCGGAAATGTGCTCATCTTACTCATTGCCTCTCATCCCTTTCCGGAATAAAATCGTCCAAAAGTGCTAGTCTCTGGATATTGAAACGACCAGTATTCGAATTGATCTTTAAAGCTGGACATTCACGAGAAAGCTTTCTATGCTATTTGTCCTAAGACTTGCTTTTTCCCCCACTCATTTTAGTCGAAAAATTAAGCAAAGCATTCATGGAAGTTCCTAAGTTTGTTTCGAGACAAGGTTGAAAGTCACAGAATTCTACCCACCCATACTTCTCTTCCCCCACACGGGGGAATTCGAGTTTCATTTCTACCCTCGTTGCGAGGTGCCAACGAAGGTAGATCCTTTGTTTTGCCACTAGCCTCGCATCGAGGTCTCAAATTGGAATCGGTGGATTGAGTTTTGGGTTTAAGTTTTTTCGAATTCCACCATTTTGAATCATTTGCTCCAAATTTGACAGGTTTTCGACTTTGAAGATAGGCTTTCTCTTCCCGTGTTCCGAAAATTCCACTTTGGAAGAGCGGTGAATGGCTTGCTTAAGAATGAATACAGAACCTTTATGAGTAGAAACATACTCAGATATCTTCTTTTTACCCTCACCTTGTTTGCCATTGTACCGTGCGAATCGTCGCCTTTCCGTACGCCTTCACAGAGTACTCCACTGCATTTGGTATATCAAGAGCATTTTACTGAATTTCCCGGATAATTCGAATTCCCCAATTATTTCAAATTCCCGGAGTTCTACTGTACTATACTATAACATCCATATAACAATTTCCTATGTAATGGAAATGAAATGGGTTTATGTTAGTTCTTATTAAATTACTGCGCAGTTATTTGAAATATTTCCGAAATTTGGATAATATAGTTTGAAATTGAAAACAAAAACAACTATTTTAATACATATAAACGTAGAGAAAAATTCAAATCACAGCCTGTGCCGCCATAAATTATGTAGAAATACGGTTGCAGGGGAAATATCCCGGCTGATCCCCAAAAATTGTAGAGAAAAATTCAAATCCCAGCCGATCCCCCAATTTTTGTGTAGAAATATGGTTGCATGGGAATAATCCCGGCCTGAGCAACCATAATTATAGTAAAATTATTGATCTCGGCCAAAGCCAACATAACTTGTAGAAATTATTTATCTTATGGGCACTCTAGGGGGAAATGCACCAAAGAGAAAGGAGAAGAAAACAACAGTTAAAACTAAAGTATTTACTAATAAAATATGAAATAAGAAAGATATTTACACAGATGGTTATTTACAAGTTAGACAAGAGAGATTTAGGGTAATATTAACTTACACCTCGTTTAAAGATTAGTTACAGCCATCGCCCATCGCTGCCGTGCTAACAGGGAAGAGACCCCCGTAGCTGCCTATGCTCACCAATCCTACCGCATGACCGTTCTTATTGATTTCAAAAAGTCATCTCCTGACGTTTCAAACATTACCCTGGTTTTTTTAACGGAGAGCTTACACCTACGCATCACGTGATTAGCACCGCGAGAAAGCGCGAGATCGTTATCTCCCGATATCTTTCCGCTGACACAACAATATTCAAATGAGCTTGTACGGAAAGTGAAAAAAACATTATTAAGAAGGAATTAAACTTACGCTTTTAAGATAGAGGGGAAAAATACAATTCCTACATAAATTAATAAGGAACATTGTTTAGTTTCTTTATTTTTTGCATGCATTACATGTATACAAAAATTGTGAAAACTACTGAAACGAATTGCTCTTCTTAAATGTGCAAAAAATGTTTTAACAATGTTAGGCATAAAAGAATCATAGTAAACACTAAAAGAAAAATATTCAGAAACAAATCATGATGAATTACATTTCACAGCCCGTTATTTTTCAAATATTCCTAAGAAAACTTTTTTTTCTTCATTCGCTTCACAAAAACAACAGAATCGTTCACCACGAAGCAAAAGAACTAAAAAGTGATGCATTAGTTGAAATTCTTGGCATGTTTCATCTAGATCGGAATTCTTTCTTTTAACATAAAATTTCGATAGCGAAACATTCCACTGGAAGTTAGAATTCTGTCAGCAACGCTTACTTCGAATAAAAATGTCCTTTCTTTTTTGACAGTTGTTTTATACAGTATTTCTAGTTCGTAAATAAAAAAAAATGTATTCTTTCCTTATTCTGTAATTTCTAAATATTCGTAGGAATTTGAAACATTATTCCTATTTAAATTTTAAATATTTTTTTTGTAATTAACAGTTAGATACCTTAAATTAATACAGTAAAACAATTTTAAAAAATATTAAGAACAATATGAGAAAATAATTTTTTTGTAATTTAGTATATATATTTTTTTAGCTTTTCGAATATTTCATTTAAAAATCACAGAATTCTTTATTCTACCAACATTTTTCTTTTACTAAGCATAAAAATAGTAATAAGCGTACTGTTACCACAACTGTATGATTAATTTGTTGTATTTCTTGCAATACAATGCATTTATACAAAAACATATAAATATTTGTAGCTTGGACATATTCAAGCGTTTGAGCTTTCAAAACACCAAAATACTTGATCCAGTAGCGAATCCAGGGGGCTAATGGGCTGCAGCCCCCACAGCTAAACCAGAATTCTTGATTTTATTTAAAATCACTACAACTGTTTGTTCTTAATTTCCATTTTTTTTAAACTAATAAAAACTTGACAACATTGCTTTCTGGCTTGACAGGCTCGAAAATTTTCCTAATTTTCTAGTCATTCCACTTGTAGCGCTGACGCGGGCGAAAACATTTTTTTGCTAGTTATTTCATTGTATTTTTTATTAAATTATCGAAAGTATTGTAGTGTTCTTTATGATTCTTATTGTCAGGTGAGGAAAGTCTGTAAAGTTAAAGTGTTTTGGTTTACATAAGCAATGAGGTTTGACATTCGTCATGACGATACAAAATTTTTATGACCTCAGCCCCCCCCCCCAGACGCGAATTCTGGATTCGCCACTGACTTGATCAGTAGGCAAATGTCCACCAGCGCCTAGTGGGTTAAGCAAGGCACAGGTGAGGACTTTGAATCGGAGGAAGAAAGTCATGGGTTCGATCCTGGCTGTGCTCTTAACCAGCCACCAATCATTTTTGTCGTAATTTTAGTTATAGCCGAAAAACGTGAAAAAAAATTTTTCCCAGTTTTTTTGCTTATAACTCAAAAATTATCAATTTTAGTATATCATCATTATATACCAAAATAATCAGCATAAAATTAACTACAACTTAGGTCTATACAACTGTTGCAGCACTGCTTGTGTTCTGAGCTGCCGCCACTGGCTACCACTTTTAAGACAACTACTAGCTGCATGGCCCGGCGTTGCACGGGCTATTTCGAATAATGTGTCATTCCCTGGAGGAGAGAAGAAGTGAGGTCACATGACCAGCGTTGCTGGGGATCCATATTTTTTCATTTGCCCGCGTCCAGTTTATAAACGCATGAAGCAAGATGCACTACATACAAGAAATCTCAAAATTAAATCTCACGGAAAAAACATTTTTTGTAAAAACCCTATTTGAGCGATTTAATTTACCCTGTTTCTTTATACACTGAAGAGCCAGAAAAACTGGTACAGGCGTGCATATGCAAATAACGGAAATATGCAACCGATCTTTGTAACCCGATGCGGTTGGCAACGCCTATATAAGACAACAAATGTCTGACAAATGTATTAGATCGGTTCCTGATGCTGAAATGGCATGTTTTCAAGATTGACTTTGAACGTGGCGTTACAGTTGACGCACGAGAGATGGGACATAGCATCTCCGAAGTAGCGATGAAGTTCGGATTGTCGCGTACGACCATTTCACGAGTGTACCGTGAATATCGGGTATCCGGTAAAACATCAAATTTCCACCATCGGTGCGGCCGGGAAAAAGACCTTGAAAAAACTGGACCATTGACGTCAGACGCGAATTCTTAAACGAGACAGACGTACAATACTTCCTCAAATTGCCGCGGATTTCAATGATGGGGCATCTGCAAGTGTCAGCGTGCGAACTGTTCAACGGGTCGTCATTCATATGGGCTCTCAGAGCCGAAGGCCCACTCGTGCACCGTTGCTGACTGCACGGCACAAAGCTTTACTCCTCTCATGGGGCCGACAACACTACCATTGGACTGCTGATGACTGGAAACACGTTGCCTGGTCTGACGAGTCTCGTTTCCAATTGTATGGGACGGATGCACGTGTACGAGTATGGAGACGACATCATTAATACATAGACCCTGTTTGTCAACAGGGGACTGTTCAATCTGGTGGAGCCTCTGTGATGGTATGGGACGTGTGCAGTTGGTGTGATATGGGACCCCTGATACGTCTAGAGACGACTCTGACAAGGACTTAAACATCCTGCCCGACACTCATCATGTCCATTGTGCATTCCGACGGATTGGGACAATTCCAGCAGGACAATGCGACACCCCACGCGTCGAGAGTTGCTACCAAATGGCTCCAGGAACACCCTTCTGACTTTAGACACTTCCATTGGCCACCTAAATCCCCAGAGATGAACATTATTGAAGATATCCAGGATGCCGTTGAGAATAGATCTCCGCCACCTCGCACTGCTATGGATTTGTGGACTGTCCTGAAGGATGAATGGTGTGAATTGCCTCCAAGATACCTTCAGACATTAGGCGAGTCCATGCCACATCGTGTTGCGGCACTTCTGTGTGTGCGTGGGGGCGCTACACGATATTAGGCAGGTGTACCAGTTTTTCTGGCTCTTCAGTGTATGTCCGTCTCTTTTCCTTTCATAAGGCGAGATTTTGTAATAAATGAGTTGCTGAGACAAATTATAAAGCATCATGGTACAAATTTGAGAGAAATGATGAAATACACTGAGGATAATATTTTGTACAACTAAAACGAAAAAAAAAAGAACCATGTCAAGATGAAACTATTTTGTAGCAAAATATTATCGTTGTATTCTAATGAAATATTACAGCAGAGCTATTCATTTATATACAAATGTTTATTGGTTTCAAAAGAAAAAAAATTAAGTTAAAGTTAACGTAAGCTTAGGAAGGCTAAGAGTACTCAATGAAAAGTTGCTGCGAACTCTTGGCCTCCTCGTTAGAGCTTGACTAAACCGCCGCTAGGTGTCAAAACACCACAGACTATTAAACTCAAATCACACCAACTTACAGCTTATGAAATGTGCTTTAATCTGAAATACGTGCAACGGGCCCACATACACGGCGGATCTTCAGTGGAATCGGGTATCGGGCTTGGGTGAAGTGACCATACGTCCCGTTTTGAACAGGACAGTCCCGATTTTAGGTAGCCTTTCCCGTTGTCCCCGAACACACCTTCGGGACGTCGAAATGTCCCGTTTTCAGGATCTAGGCACCAAAAGGCTAGAAACTGAAACCCAAGGTAACAATTTCAGGAAAAGGTGCGATAAACAAAACAAAAAATCTGACGGTAGAGTCTAGTAAGCACTGCGATGTCGGAGCATGCACTATACGTCTCACACGTACGTGCTAGCACTAACTGCACAACACGTCTCACACGAACGTGCTAGCTAGTACATACAGTAGAGTCTCCCTACAACGAAGTATCCCTACAGCGAATTTCTCCCTACAACGAAATTTTTAATCGGAATGTTAAATAACTTTCAAAATATTCTCCATATAACGAAGTGGTTGTCTCCCTATAACGAATTTTTTCAGACATTTATCTTTTCGATTTTTGTCATTTTTGAAGAAAGTTGCTAATTTCTGTGCAAACAAATCGCTCACGTTTCTGGAACCACTCGCATTGTTCATTCCAGCGATAACGCATAACAATAGAATGCTATGTGAAGGGTAATGCAGTTGTGGGGACCTGGGTTTCTGCAGAGGGAGTAACATTTTTACGGGTCAAGATTCCCAGAATCGGGGTGGAGTGGGGGTGGAAACAGAAAATGGATGTGACAATACGCATTTTATGTTTATCCGTACTAGTACATATTATTCTCTAAATTGGTGAATTGTCTTCACTTTTGAGCATTTTGTTTGTGTAATAAAAATTAGTATAATTTTAACAAATTTATAATAAATATTACTTCATTTTTAATTGAAAGTCATAATTAAATATTTTTGAACTTATCGCACATACTAAAAGGTTTGTAGCATTTACTTAAATAACTGCAAAAATCTCTAATCTCCGTATAACGAAATTTCTCTATAGCGAATTTTTCAACTGGAACCAAGCGATTTCGTTATAGGGAGATTCCACTGTATTTCTAACTTTTTTACACCGCATAAAAGGGGCAGAAGGAATTGGGCGGAATTGTTCACACTGTTACACCAATAATTTGAATTATGCGAACTTTCGTATAATTATTGAATATATTCCATGCCTATCCGGGACCAATGCACCTGTAAGAAGGGTCTTTTTGCTTCTGAATAAGCTGTTGACGAGCGAGAAAAAACACAGTTGTAAGCCGAAATTCTTAAAGTAATGTTAATTACCAAAGTAAATTTTTAAGAAATACTGCCAAGAATTTTATTCATATTTGAAATCAACACCAAATATACTGAAGAAAAAATTTATTATTCAAAAAAATACAAGATCTCATGAATCTTTTTATTGATAAATATAAACTGAAGAAATATGCATTTTCTTGAATACACGTACTATTACCCAAAAATTAGTAGATGCCCCGTTTTGAGGGAAAAAAGTAATGGTCACTTTAGGCATGGGGCCCTCCGGATCCGAGGCCAAGGCCTTACAGTAGGCCAACGCGGTCCCTTACTGATGAAGAAATTATAAGTAAAGGGGACAAGGAAAATTGATACGGAAAGTTGGGTCTTAAATATGCAATAAGTAACAATCGCTGTCCCAAGGTAATGCTCGAAAACTGCTCAATTCGCCTTCTATACCCATCACGAAAACTGTTCACATTAGCTCTGCTATCCATGCCGTAAAAAACTCACATCCAGCTTCTGGATCCAGCTCGAAAACCGTCAATTAGCCTTTATACCCAGCTCGAAAACTGTTGTCATGTCTAGTCTTCTCATACCCAGCCTGAAAAACTGTTCAATTAGCCTTCTATACCCAGCGCCTGAAACTGTTCAATAGCCTCATCAATAGAACTGTTCAATTCGCCTTCTATATCCAGCTCGAAAACTGTTCAATTAGCCTTCTATACCCAGCTCGAGGATGAATAGACAAAAAATGACGCTCTATCAAACTTTTCAACACTAACATATTAAATCAATTTTGTTTACAAAACTAATATGCTTAATAAGACATACTCAGAGACTCTTTCATCAACTTATCATCCGAATTTTTATTTAAATTTGCTTCGTGATAGGAACTTTTATATTTAATCTATTACCCCTATCGATCTGCAATAAATTAAAACTTTCAAAAAATGAAGTCTAATAATTTTTTCTTACAGCGTCGCTCTGAGAAAGAACTTTAACAAAAAAAACACCTCTGACATTTATAAAAAAAGTTAAATAATGAATGGACTTTTTTCCCTATTCAGTTATTTTTATGAGTGTATTCATATATAGAAGAGGTAAGTAGCGTTGGAAAAGTCATTACTGCACGCAAATTGTGTGCTAACCCTCCCGGCAATGCTATGAAAAATCGTCCAGGGAAATGAGTTTAGATGAAGATAAACACGAACAAGTTTTTGAAATATACCCTGTAGCATCACCTCTCATCGCAGTTCTTGACTTTAAACAAGTTTCTGTATTAAACAGTAACAGATGAGTGCCGAATTGCGGTTGGCAGTTAATTCACTTCACCGTTCTACTTTTTTAAATTAATATATAGCGTTACTTCTTTTTTTTACTGAAATTTGCAAGGTATATAATCTGGATCTGTAGTTTAACCGTAATGAAAAAAGAAAAAAAAAATGCGAATTGACTTATTTAGCCAACTGAAGTAAAAAAGTTGAGGGGGATGAAAGGTATTAAGAAAGACGAACATAGTTAAAAAATTTTAAGAATTTTTTTGCTTGCGATTATGTTTAACTTTTTATAATTTCAAAAAAAAGAAAGAAAAATAATTCTGCATTGTTCCTAACCACTCCACAGATTTGCCCATACATTATACGTGCATCGAATTATGGAGTTTTTAAGCTCATAAACTAAAATGTAGTCATTAATAGACCTGTTAATTCGATACAAAAATTAGACGGAATTCATAAACATATCAAGTATTCTCTGAACTCATATTTGAATCAAAACGGCAGCATATTCCCAAGACAGAAGGTGTTATCTAATTAGAGAGCAGAGCAAATTAAGCAGTTAAGAGGCTAATGTTTAATTTTAGTTAACTGCTTGGTTTTTTATACTTTCATCTATGTGGCACTGAAGTTCGGCGAACAGGGTGTCAACTCTAGTGAAGTCCCCGTCATCTGACTTCAGATCAAAATGACGAGGTCATTATCAAAATAATTCTAGCGTAATTTCAAACTGTAACGGCAATCTAACTTACTTAATCTGAATTCATGCTCACGTGACACACGGCAGATGCTCCGCTCCGATTGAATTTCGTAATTCACTGCAGAATTTGCAGGAGAAAAAATAACGAGAAGCTACCTCACAGCTTAGGACAAAGTGCATTTAGATGTCATCAGATCACAAGTGCAGTAACGTTTGTCATATGACTGTAATATCATGCAATTTGTCTCCATTACATTAAGAAGACTTTACAGTTTCTTCTTTTTCCGCATCTTAAGAAGATCGAACAAACTAAATAGGGTTTAGTGGTGTTAAAAGCAAAAATCTTCCATGTAGTGCAAAATGTTCAACTTATAAGAGGTTTCATCACCTTTCTCTAAACAGAAATTTGAATAAATCTTGAATTTGCAGGAGGAAAAATAACGTGACGTTACAGCACAGCTTAGAATCAAGTGCATTTAGATGTCATCAGATCACAAGTGCAGTAACGTTTGTCGTATGACTGTAACGTCATGTAATTTGTCTCCATTATATTAAGAAGACTTCTTCTTAGGAAGTTTCTTCTTTTTTTCACATCTTAAGAAGATCTACCAAACTAAATAGGGTTTAGAAGTATTAAAAGAAAAATCTTCGATACAGTGTAGAATGTTCAGCTTAGTAGAGTTTCATCACCTTTCTCTAAGCCTAGAAGCTTAGATGTAACCTCTTAATCTAATTATTCAGAATAAGAATAAACTTTTTATAGGTTATGAATTAACAGCTTAGTATCATCTTCTGATCGTGTACTTACGAACAAACTTTCACCTTGTTCCATAAAGGAAAGGGCAATGAAATCATTAAACACAACCTTTTTCAAGGCAAAGGGATTAAAGCATTTAAAATCTATTATATTTACGCTCCAGCAATAATTCCACTTAACACACGTCTGTCTACTATCTAGTTTTCCCCCCTTTCTCTCAGACATAAACACGGTTACAGTTAATATTCAGTACCTACTCCGAGCATGAAAAGTCATTTAAACATTATTCAGAACAATATTTTTATGCGTTACAATAATCCCGTTTTATATAAAGTGATCAGTCGTCCCGCATTGGCCAGGATAGCCCTAAATTTTTGCCTTTGTCCTAGGGTGAGAATATGTCTCGTAGTTGTCCCGGCTTTGATCTTGATGCTTAAGGCACTGTTATCTGTATATACAAAAGAGGAAAGTATGTGTGTGTGCGTTTGTTTGTTTGTTCGTTTTTTTTTTGGTTCTTTATGCACGCCCACACCATTGGACTTACGACGATCAAATTTGTTACAGTGATGGATTAGCACAAGAGGGAGCTAACGCCGTAAAAATTATTTTAAAATCCGAATTAGATTTTGATTTATCTAACCAAATAATGAAAATTAAGCTATTTTTAGACTTTGTTTAACCAATAACTCCTGAAATACTTATGATACGAAAATTATTTTTACATCACCTTAAAGAGCAAAAAATTATATTTTTAATGATACCAATTTAATTGTTGCGCAATTTTTTCTCTAACTGTAATTAACGTTTCAAAATTTATTTTAAACGCAAATTGTAACAATGTTTTCTATTGTTATAAATCAAATCAAATTTATTGTAACATCAAATCTTTTATTCACGTGTTTTTACCGCTGTTAAAGTTAAGAAAATATTGCTTTTTTTGGTCAAGACTTCTTACTTCCGCTGTTATTTCGTAACATGCACTTAACTTCCGTTTTTATTTCGTAGCTTTTAATATGCACTCAAATATACAATGATGTTAGTTTAGTTACTACGCGATGTGAGTTTCAATTTGACTTTATTTATAGTATTAATAGAGAGTATTTATATTTAGTTTTTATTCCCCTCACTGAGGTTAAAAGTATTCTTTTTGTTCGAGCATTCCTCTTCAGCGAAATTCCTGGCGCAGTTTAGCCAAAAATGGCTCTTGCGCCATTAAACCCCAAACAACCAACCAATCGGCAAAATTCTTTCGAGTGAGAATTGCTCTCGAGCGATTTTGACTTTCTTTGTCTGATTTATAAAAACATTTTAATATAGAAGCTTCGCAGTAACCAAGTTATACAGTATAAGTATATTTGTACATTGTAAAACTGTATTAGCTATATATGTATATATCGTTTAAAATAAATGTTCTTTTTTGTGAATTTTCTCGCATTTTCATTCAAACCATACTGTTATAAGGTGATAAAAAAGCTATATTTGAAAGTTTCAATTCAACAAGAAAAGATTAAAAAAAAGATTTACGTTTGTTGGGGAAAGTTAGTGACAATATTTTTAGGGGAAAAAAAGCAGGAGGCAGGTATATGGAAAACTATGGAACCTGAGCAACACCGGGTTTTCAGTTAGTTAATTAATAAAACTAAATATTCGTGAAACATATATGGTTTGTAAAATGAGCTTCAGGTGATAGAATTATAACGCCATGGGTATATTCGTTATAATTCTTTTTATCAACTTTTAATTTGTGACATTTTCGACTCTTTAGTATGCTCTTTATACACAAATCAAGTAACTAACTGACAAGAAATTAAGTTTATTTTATGAAATTATGAAAATTGGAACAATTAATCTATACTAATAAAATGCAATGTTTATGTGTGTGTCTGCGATGTCCAGACGAATCTATCGCACTTATAGCCATGAAATTTGGCACACGGGTAGTCGTAATTGTGACTGAATGCACCTCGAAGCCTGAATTTTAAAATTTAATCTAGAATTTTTTTATCTAATATTTTGTGTTGTTTTGGGTGATTTTTTGCACTCATTTCTCAATAGCATGGCTTCGAATAATTGTACGAAAAAAATAGTTACACCATCGCAAACAACAAACGATTTTCGTTTTAATGAAGTTTGTTTCGTACGTCTAACGTAATTTACTGAATTTTGAGAAATTTTTGAAAAATAGTCACTTTTATGGTAATTTTTAATAAAGATTTCTTCAAATTACGCATCTGACGTTCTAACATCTCTATAATTTTCATTTTTTTCTGTTTGTAATTGGAACTTTTCTGTCGGATTTAAAACAAGAACGGTTAAAATATCTTTTTTCGTTTTTTTTAAATTAATTTTTCCTGATCAGTTCAAACAGTTTTTTTGCTAGCGAGATTTAACAGCGAGAATTTTTCCGGACGAGTAACCTTCCTCGCGGCAGGTGACGTCATATGCTTTCTTTACAATACGATTCCTTTCGGCAGGTGACGACATTACATCCGCATCATCATCATCTCAATAATATATACATTTCTGTTTTGATAAATATCATTATCGCAAAGTGAAATCAATAATGTTATCTTTTGTTTTGATTTTGTTTTCAAAACTTTTTCGAGTCATTGTGGGTATTTTTCCCCCAGTCCTGATTCCAAGGGAAACGCCGTGCGCGTACTGCTAGTTTATTATAAATATAAAATACCTAAAATACCATTATTAAATTGATTTTAGGGCAGAGTCGCCGGATTTGCACCACCTGAATATTTTGTAATGTACAGTGATGGAGAAGTAATTTTAATAAAAAACAAGTAGTAGAATTTTTTGTAGTTTATTTGTCTCCAGAACAGTGTTATTAACTTCTTGTGAAATTCACTTTAAATAAAGAAAAAGCCGCTTCAAAAATGTGTCATCGGGATTGGACCACTAATTTATTTAAGCAGACTAATAATAAAAAAACATTTTTAATTCTCAAGTTCACACCAGCACACAATGTATGAACTCAAGTATGACATTTTATGCACTATATCACTTCCTCTTCTCCCTTTGTTTCCTCACAAATGATGCAAAACAATGTAACCTCAGTTTTTGTTCTTTTTGAACTGATATTTGATGGTCTTAGAGTCCCATTTCATAGAGTTTCATTCTTTTTGTGCTTTGACTTGTTCTTATTTATGAGGACTACTAGTGGTGATAAACTGCTTTCTGAGCTATGCCTATAGTTTAAGAAAATAACCCATTGATTTATGTGGTCCATTCTAAACACCCTTTGGACAACAACAACAAAAAATTCGTCTAACCTTATTTTCAAAAATGATTATAGTAATTGTAGCTAAAGAAATTTCCTTTCTGAGGATATAATAACATATTTTCGAACTTAATTTGAAACAGCGTAAGGGCTTTTAGTCTTTTGTTAAAATAATTATTGGATAATACCTAAATCTAAACACTTTTTCTCTAAGTGTAATCAATAGCGCTTTCTCTGAAAAATGAAATCGTGCACCACATATATATCCTTACAACATTATTTGCTTATTTTACGGCCAAAATATTTAATAGCGGTCCAATCTAGGCGCCGCACCGGTCAAAATTCGGCGACTCTCTCCTGTATGCAAATTTTTCTTTACTGGGATAAAATCTGGCAACAGATAAAAACCGCTGATATTATTGATAAAGAACGATATCAGTGAAATTAGAAATTTATCGATATATTTATAAAGATAATTAACGGATGAGATTTCTGCTTTGTTTGTTTACATTTAAGTTCCTGTAGTACGTAATTCCGGTTTAACGCGAAGTCAATGGAATATTCAGAGCGGAAGTCCAATATACAAGAAGATAAAGTCCAGGTTTTTAATGTAAGTAAACAAACCAGAAAACTCGTCCATACATGGAACAACTAATTTTGAATGAATGTTGATAACACTTTTAGTTTCATAAGTGTTAATAATTAACCTGATTTTGCTTAAAAAATCGAATTAGTTAAAAACAAATTTTAATTACAACATAAATAGATAAGATAACCGGCAAAATAAAAAGAGTCATCATAATAAATGGAAGGCAGAGTTCACTTACTGTAGAACAACTTTAAAGTGTTAGAGCGTAACATTTTTTAAACATTTGTTTTCAACTTTTGAGGTTAACATAATCAATAAAACTAAGAAAGCATTATTGTTTCTAACAGTGAGCAATGACCTTGCTAATTTCCGTATACAGCACAGGTCGCGTACCTCCCAAAATTCAACATTTCGACCTTCAGAAGGTGGTATGGAACGAAGTTCTTCGTAACTTCATCATCATTAGGACAATATTTTAGAAAACTCGCCCATTGCGACGCAAGGAAATACATTATTTCCCGCGCAGCAAGAATGTAGAAACAAGAAATGGAAAGAACAAAAACAAAAACCGCCACGCAAACGAAAAGTTATTTATCATTTTTACTACCTGAAGCGGAATAAAAATGGCAAAGAATATTCTGCTTTCGTAGTAACTTGACCTGGAGCAAACGATTTTGCCGGTTCATAATTCCGAATGCAAGACAAGCAAAAAAGAAATAAGGAAAAGTAATTCGGAATTAGTGATTTCTGACCTAACTTCTGATTAATGTTTGCTAAATCATTTTATTGATTTTTTTTTGTTGATGAGGAACCAGATTCGATGCATGTATAAATGAGTAATTTACGTTAGATTGGTTCTCTCTCTAAGAGTAGTGGGTATAACCAACAGACAAATAAAAAGAAATGTATCTATTTTACTGATTTAAAGAAATAGTAAAAAGAAGGATAAAACGAAATTCTTTCAATTTTTTTGATTAATTTTTCGTAAGTTTTGATGTTCTTTAATCTAGAAGCATCCTGTTTGACCTAGTGAGCTAGATGGAGTGGTTTCTTTCTTATTTTTTCAATCACCATAATTTTTTTTCGTTTTATGTCTTTTTCCTCGAAAGATCAGTAAGCAGTTGTGATTTTTTTTTCGTTGCTAATTATGTACTGATCACTAGATTTGACCTTTATATCCTTGGACAGGACTAAATATCCCTCATTTTCATCCAGAATTTTCTAATTTGTTTTAGCATTCGAAATATTTCGTAAAACAGTAAAAAAATCTGAATTTCAGCATCACCTATTTGAAGATATACATGCGACGTCGTTAATAATGTAAGCGACATTTTTTTATTTTTAATTTTTTTATTCCGAGTTACTATTAAAACTTATTGATGTTGCGAATCTGAGTGTTTTAATTTATTGAACAAATTTCAGTTTCATTACACTGTGGAAGTTTGACAATTCTATGCATGCGGAAGATACGAAGAATGAAATTAAGAATGCAGACACAGATGTTTGTTTGTTCAGGGAATATATCTGTTTTAAGATCACTTAAGTGCTTTCAAAAACAATATAAAACAAACTAGATCCTCAAGACATTTTTGTAAAAACGAAGTATAGCGTAGGAGTCTCATTGCAGCAATTCAGATTGAATGAATAAATTAAATAAATTCCGAAGTTAATCTTCCTGATGAACTTTGGGAACTGAAGTTAATATATTGAACTTCGTACTCCAGAATAAATTACTTTTTGACTTTATGCAGTTTGATGGGTTTTTCTCTGACACGGCCCAGAAATCAACAATTTTTTCATTTTATTGCCCTACATTAAATTATTGTTCGAGTTTTTTTATGAATTATATAATTTCGAGATTTCAGAACGAGGAAAACAAGTAACAAATATATTTTCTTTGCGTATAATTCTTTCTATTAAGAATAAATATAATAGAAATAAATCTTTTTATCCTTTTTGAAAAAAGCTACTTTTTTATAAGTATTTTTATAATCATGCATTCTAAATTGTATAATTTTAATAAATAATACATACAGCTCGATACTAAAAAGGTAAGAAATATTTAAAAATAGCTATCTCTGTGTTAGGAGTAGAAAAATTTCATGTTTTGGATTACGAATAAAAAAATTAATAAAATCGTAAAAGAAAACAAATTTCTTTCATAATAATCACAGTAATCAGAATTTTAATGCAAAATTTTTCCAATATGTTTCAACAATAGTATCAAACATTACTGAATGTAAAGTAGCAACATTTAACAACAGTAAGATGTAACATCAATTACGAAATAATTTCAAACGAAATGAAGTATCAAAATTTTATGATGTAAAATACTTTGCAGTTTTCTAAAATTATATACTTACATTGCTTGAATGCTCTTCTTGTAAGTAAACTTTTATTTTCTCTCTCTAATTGGCCAGAATTGTTATAAAATTTTCTCAAGAATAAATATTTTACATAATTCAGTGGATATGGCACATATTTCTTGTAGTTTCTGTACATAATACCTCGAATAAAAAATTTAAGAAAATAAAAAAAGGAATTATCATATAGCTTTAAAAATAATGATTAGTAATCCATTGCTCAATTCAGTGCATTGCGTATTGTTTTCTGGAAAAAGACAAAAAAATGTTTTTAAAGAATTATTTCAGTTTCCTATAATAGACTGACAAAAAGAACGATTAATTGAGGCACAAATTAGAAAGTGACTTCTAAGTTAATTTGTAATAGGGAAAACAATGAACTGGATACATAGGGAAACACATTTTACTTATTTAAAAATGAGCAGACCGCTACACTGAAGGACAAAAATTTACTTTAATTATACAAAAATTATATTTGTAAATAGTTGAACAAAATGTATTTGAGAACTAAAACGTTCGTTCTGTTCTTTAAACACTTATAATGAAATGGATACTTTTTTAATGATTAAAATTTCTTAATTTTATTGAAGCAATAAATTAAAGCATTTTTCATCCATAAGTATAACACGAGATTTTCCCAAGGACATGTTACAGTTGAGCAGTGTTAACGAAAAATAAACAATTATAATCTAATTAATCAATCGATAATTTTAAAAACATGTATTTTTAAAACATGAAAATAAATTGAAGTAGTAAAATAAAAAGTGCGTGTATTCTGCTGAATAAATTTAAAACTTTGAAATTTTTAAAAAATCTTCATATTAACCTTTAAAATATTAAAAAACTGTTACAAAAGTATGATAATTTTTTCTTCGAAGATTTAACTTCTTTGAAATATGAAATAGGATAGTTTTTACTTTTTCACAGCAAGACATCTGCATTTAATTGATTCAATCACTCTTCGGATTGTCACAGAAATACATATTATTCAGAAAGAAAAATATATGACTGACTATATAGCTGCCAACGTCATGGAAATCTTCAATTTTCATTTACAAGTTTACTTCTTTATAGAAAAGTTTAATCAAATGCACATATTTTGAGATCATTTCAAAGTTAATTCTATGTTGATCAAAAACAACATTTTTCAAGTAACGATAGTTTAGAAAGGATTTTGCTTTTCTTTAATGTATCCGAACAAAGTGATCAAACCGTGAATTAGCCGAGGAAGGGAATAAATTCTGTGGTCAGTTATAATCGAATCTGTCTGTGACACAAAGCAATCACTTACTGATTCAATAAAACACACTAGATAAATCTACATTCCGTCATGCTTTAAAATAATTGCATGTCAAATTTCTTATTTTTATTGTGTCAAATTAATAGCTTTGTTCGGCTAATATCGCAAGCTCCTTCAAAACGCTGATTTAGCAAACTGTTATCTGTTATAGCATTCTATTAGACGAGGAATTTTTCCAGTTCCTATTCCGATATAAGCTGTTTACCACCAGACTCCGCTCTCTTTTCTACGTTTAGCTTTATGCGAATGCACACACTTCTTCGCGTCCTTTGTATAAAAATAGACATTGGCAATTCGCATTTTAAACTTAAACCGTAAATCTTAAAATTACGCCGAAAATCTTGCTCTATGGACATTGTTTAACCAAAAGCCTATCGTGGTAAATAATCAAAAAGGTTTTGCGGTCAATCAGGACGCCTCCTTCCACTAATATGGAACCACTCTGTACCATTATAGATATACTAGAAAATCACCCTTCTTGGTATGACGGGTGCAAATTGCCTCTTCGTTCGAGAGATTTCCCGTCAAATTTGACGTGTTTAAATAGATATAAATGCGAGAGAAATATTTAAAATTGATTGAAAACAAATAAAATAAACATATGTTTATTTTTTTTATTTACATATTTCTTTATTTTCAGATTGTCAAACGTAAGTCAAAAGTTAAAATTTAAAAGGAATTCTTTTTCGAAATTCTAATCAGAACAAAGTACTTCTCTGTTGTCAAACGTTGCCAAAAAATATTATCAAATTATATCATCACGATTGCAATAAATAATCGGATGCATCTTGGCGTCCAAACTATATCAGGCGCATGATATGCCACTGACGTAATTTACTACTTTCTAGTAAAAAACGGAAATTAATTTGAAATATATGATTAATATAATTTAAAATTTCTCGGGAACTATTGATCATAGCGAGATAAATTTTATATCAATCGATAGAAAATTTTATTTCACTATTTTAGAGCTATTAATTTGAAATTAGAACAACAATTACTCTTTTAAATTTAATATTACTGAAATTTAGGTTCTCTAACAATGAAATAATGCTGTTTAACGTCTCGCAGTGCTATGGCGCGAGTTTTATTGTTGATGACGTCAGAGCGTTACCGAGAGACAGATCTGGTCTATTATATTTGTAATGTATATGGAATCACTTTGTACCATTATAGATTATATGGAACCATACGTAATGGAGTCATGTGATGTAACAGAAATTTGACAAACAATTAAGTGTGTCATTTGACATCGAACTTCTCGCTGTCATAACCTATGAAGTCACGTCTTTATCCTCCTACAAGATGTGCAATTGTATTTCAAAATCAAATTGGTGTGGTGTACTTGACGTGTATCATGTGACCTTAAACTAACTCCTTTTGAAGGTTCAGTACCCGTTCATGATATTTCTGATTACCATTGCTTCTATTCGCAAATGAGTCATTGAATCATACACTACTTAGTGCTTTAAATTGATTACGCTTCAGCGATAAACCTTGGAAAGTAAATGTTATACCGGGTGTCCACACTTATCGTGGCCAACAGCTAATTTCTAAACCGTTAGAGATAGACGTATAATTCCAATTGGAATAATGCTTTTAATAAAGGGAAGAATTATATTTTATGTTTTATGCGTCACTAAATATATTTCTGAAAAAGTTACTAATTCTAACTTTTTATACGGCCCCAGTCCTATCAGTCATATTTAGTAGAATATTCTCGACACTCTAACATTTTAAACAAAAAAGTCCCACTCTTCTGCAACTAAAACTGAGCGAGTTATGGAACTTTGAATTTCATGATTTTTAACCAATCAGCGGCTTCTTCGAGCAAGTGCTGCGCATTGATTGGTGGATTGTCTTCAAGGCGGCTATTGAAATGGTGTAAAGTGATCTAAGTCAGCGATATTCAAAGCTCCATAACTCGATCAGTTTTAGTCGCAGAAGAGTGAGACTTTTTATGTTTAAAATTTTAGATTGTCAAGAATATTTTATTAAATATGATTGATAGGACCGGGGGATTGTACAAAAAGTTAGATTTCGTATCTTTTTCAGGAATATATTTATTCACTCAAAACATATATATTATAAAAATTCCCTTCATTTAAAGCATTTTTCCAAATGGAACTATATGTCTATCTCTAACGGTTTAGAGATTAGTTATTGTACCACGATAAGTGTGGACACCCTGTATATTCCATTTTTTCCCTCTGCACCCACTCTAAACTTCTTTGAGGGTTCTCTGAAAGAAGACAACCCTCGTTATGGTTGCGGCATTTACATCAAAGCTATCAATTCACTTTGCAAGAAGGAAACCGAAATCTTAAGTTCTTGCCAAATGATTGACAAGAAGTCGAAACTTTCCAGCCATACGTTCCATTCCATAACCACGAAAAAAAATCGTCTGTAGTTTTCGGATTTAAACCGCGAACGTTCACTAGTGCTGATCAGCCGTGCCGAATAACAACCTACGAGCAAAATCCCTCATCCAAGACGTTTAGAAAATGAAAACAGAACAGCATTCGGTAAAAACTTCCAACCTTGTTGCTCATGAAGCAAAACGAAAGATGGCTCCTGACGGCGTAATCTTCTTTAATATTGCACACGCCGACGAAGATTTTTATTGCTGATTTCGTTGTGGAAGTTTCGCAGCCTGGAGGTAGAAAGTTTTGGGGTATTCCCTATCATTTTGTCAGGGTCATATTTGATCCAGGGTGCAAAGAAGGAAAGTTATCTGGAGAAGTTCATGCCAAAATGGGGCAGGGAAATTATATAGTGAGATAATACTGTTCTCGATCTTATGATTCGTATTTTGAACTTTCGACAGAAGGTGCGAGTATCTTAAAGGAAAATAGTGATTGCTACACGTTTTGAAATTTTTCAGAAATAGGTTGGGAAAATGGCAATTTGATTTATTTAATGCTTCAGTGCATAATTTTTTTCCTTATAATTAATTTTGGTACACTATTTTAAGAGATTCAAGCCAAAGCTCGTGATAGGTTGTCTGATTTTTTCCCCATCTAAATCATATATGTTAGATTTAATTGGATGATTTCCAGAAAATGAAATTTTTCCATAAGCTAATTGGTCACAATTATGCAATTAGAAATCAACTACTATTTCGTTGATTTTGAGTTCCCTAATGTTAGTTTAGTTAATTAACGTCGCGATTTAAAGCAATGCGAAGGCTATTTTTGGACACGATGGACCGTTAAGTTGGATTTTCTAGTTTGGAGTCGACACCCGGACTAGTTACAGAGTTTTGGCTCCCTGGGCAAAAAATTTAACAAAAACAGCTTTTAAAACACGTTACTGATTAACTGGAAATCAATATCATTCAAAGAAAGCCCCCCCCCCCCAAAAAAAAAACAAAGAAATACTCAGAGGGAATCGAACAAAGAACAAACAAGGAATCCATTATAGTCCATTTTTTCAAAGGCTAAGGACTTTATTCGAACTCTTAAAATATTAAAATAGTGTATTGGGATCAAAAATACATGCCTACAAAATTTCAGAGCTTTAACAGAAGAAAATGAGTGTAAAATCGATTACAAAATTCCAATTTCACAAACATGAAACGTCAACTTAAATAAAATTGTTAAATCATTTCATCATTAGTGTCAATGGTAAAGTGACCAGACTCAGTGGCGTAGGTAAAGCGGGGGGGGGGATGGTCCGCCCAAGGTAACACTCTGAAAGGGGCGGCAAAATCAGACAGGTCGGAAAATAATTTTATAATTAAGAAAAGCAGCGGCACTAGCTCAAGCATTGTGTGCATATAAAAACTAATGTAACTTATTCGTATTTTTCGCCTGAAATTCGTATTTTTCGCCTACTGGTGGTGAACGCGCGATTTCGCAACCTATCTGCACAGATTGAGGGCGTGAAACGATGAATTACGGTACTAATAAATTTTTTTCTCGAATTTATTATTATTATTATTTATTTTGAGGTTTTTTTGCCCTGTGTAACTTGTAAAAGAAGGGCGGTATAGTGAAAAGCGTATATCACTCGGAGAGCTATCGCACGCTGTTTTCGTCAACGCTCGTGATCGGTCAGACAAGATGACGGAAATCGTGGGCTGTATTCAACCGAAAATGCACATGATGCTGACGGCAAATCGTCAGAAGCGATAATTCAAACCAATCGGGTGCGACTTTGACGGTGACGTAGTTCGCCCCAACGATGACCGAAATCCTGTCTGGCTGGTTGACTCAATGCGTCACGTGCTTCAAACTTTTTTGGTGAGTGGCATTGCGCTCACGCTGACGAAAACAGCGTGCGATAGCTTTCCGTGTGATATGCGCTAAAGTTCGCGCGAGCGGCAACAGTTGCAGCTACGCCACTGACCGGACGTCTAGTTTTTACCTGCAGCTTGACATTTCTCTCACCCCAATATCTAGAGCGTCCCTGGATGAATATCAGAAAATTAATCAGTTGGCCTAATGGGCCGTTTATTCAACAAATAAAATAATAAATAAAATAATACAATAAAAATAAATAATAAAATTGCAAATTTTAAACTGCAATTAGATTTCAATACATGAAAAGAAAATAATGCGCGATACTTTGAAAAAAATTACGGCATCAATTTATGGATTTTGTTCTACTATTTTAATTCAGAAAACAAATCTGAAGCAAATTTTAACAACCTTTGTGCAAAATCATCAGTTATATTCGAAAACATTCTGCTGTTAGGAACACGAAGGATATGGTATATTGATGTAAAATTTTCTTACTCCAAAGACCTTTTCAGCAGTTTAATATTAATTACATAGTTTTATTCAACCTGACTTTTTCATGTTTGTAAAGTGGGAATTTTGTAATCGATTCTTTACTTAATTCCTGATTGTTAGAGTTCTGAAATTTCGTACACTTGTGTGTTCTCGATGACAATATACTATATTAATATTTTGAGGACAAAACAGTTTGTTTTGACTGGAAAGAGAGAGACCTATACAAAAATTATTAACAATTTTTCAAGAGGTACTTGTTGGAGTTCTACATAGGGGACCTTGAAAAATTCTGGATTTAGCAAGGTTCCGGCAATACTGTCATAAAATGACGGTTAACTAACCTACGATGAACATGTCAATGTGAATTATTAACTCAGAAGTTCTCAGTAACTTTAAAAAGTCAATAATCTTTTTTTGTCTTCAAGTCAGAATAGATTAGCAGCATGGTTTGCAATTTTAACCACTAGATGGTTCTGAAGTTGGAGGGACGGACGGTGCGTTACATAGGATAAGATAATGAGTGACGGCTTGCAATTGTACAATGTGCCCTCCTCCATTCAGGAACAAGGCTGTCACACAAGGAACCAAATTTTTTGTAGCATTAATCTCCATTTCTGATGATGTGGCAGAACATGGGCGACAGAAATATTGCTTGCTGCGGTGAATAAAGTAGTTCGTCTAACAAGAAAATTTTAAGAACCGAGTTCCTAAATGGAGAACGAATCATAAAACATTTTTAAGTCGATACTCCGACCAACGTCTTATCTTATATAAATTATTAGAGCTTTGATAACTGCAAAGTCATCTAGTTATTTATATTACAAATTATGCTAACAATGAATTCCGGTTTCATTTCCATTCCTATAATTTATATAACATCCATTTAAATTGTATACTATGTTACCAGCTAATTCAATAACAACAAAATCCTGTTTCATTTTCATCCTTATAATTTGTATAACATCCATTTAAATTGTACACTATGTTACCAGCTAATTCAATGTCAAAAAAATCCTGTTTCATTTCCATCCTTATAATTTGTATTCTTTCTTATAACTTGCATAATACGCGGTTTCATTTTCATTCTTATAATTTATATAACATCCATTTAAATTGTACGCTATGCTA
>BGPR01003025.1:124907-151561 GCA_013235015.1 Araneus ventricosus
GTTTCATTTCCATTCTTATAATTTATATAACATCCATTTAAATTGTATGCTATGCTACCAACTAATTAAATGTCAAAAAATCCTGTTCATTTCCATCCTTTTCTGTGCAAACGGCGTCTTCCTATCTTCATTCAAATGCGAATTATTCACTTAAAATTGTTCCGGATTTTTGAACGATCCTGAATATCATCCAATGAAATTTGAGCTGAAATCGTTCGGAAGGATCTTCTCCATACTCTCTAAATTTTCTGAACTATATAACTAAACTGGGTATTCCATTATCCAGAACTATCTTAATTCGAATTATTTTTTATTATCAGTAAGGAGCATTATGGGAATCGGATTTATCATGATATTCATGCAAGGAAATATTTATAAAAGGAAATCCTCGTTCCGACTTCTAAATCTGTTAACGCTTCCAGACACTTTTTTTCTTCTTCCTCACAAACTTCATTTTATTCATATGATGCAGTGCTCCATATACACAGGAACATATCATTCATCAACGTGGAACAAAAACGATACAGCTTACAAAACTATTATTAATAATACAGTTCACCCCCTCTTATCTGATTTGCAAATTCACAAAACGCATTTATATGTCATGTTTTCTGAATAAAACAGTTATCTTTAACAAAAAAACACAAGAAGACGTTAAAAAAAAAATCCCGGTTACTTGTTATTCTAACTTCGTGTTCTACTTAATCTCATTACCACATGGGCATGGAAAACAAATAACAGTTGCCCACGGGCAAAAAACAGACCGCAGCAAAACAAAGCAGCAAACAAAGAAAGAAAACCCTAAAACCCGCTTTAACACATTTCTGGTCAGTTTCTAAATTTGATTATTCACCGATACTTAGGGTGCTTTGCGTCTGACAGGTCGTCATTCTTGTGCACGAGGCATGCGAGGAAAGGCAACCGAAGGCGTGACAGCATATTCTTGCACTAATAAACTCGCTTTTTTTCGTACTTCTTTTCTATCTATTTATTCTTCTTACATGTAAATCGTATTGGTATACCCCAAACAAAACCGGCCCTTTGTTGCTGAAAGAGTGGAACACAACAGATTATACCCATTGAGAGTTAATGGAGCGGGTTATACAATAAAGCCTGAGCGGCAACAGCAGCAGCGTTTCGCCGAGTGGTTGCCCATTTTTGAATCCAGTTTTCCATTCACTTGGCCATCCATTAACATCACAAAATGGAAAACAGATACGAAAAGATCTACCGCTGCAAGAAAAGGAAAAGGCGCGCTTTAGAAAGGACTCTAATGAGGGAATTTAAGGGGATTTGTGGTTGGATTAATGTTATTAATTTAACGGAAATCCAGATTAATCCAGTGTGGAATAAATCAAAACAAATAATACAAGCGACTACATTTTTTTTGAACTTCAACCGGTGATCCTCTAGATCAGGGCTTCTTAAACTATGGATCTAGCTTGCAGTGACCAGATGCTCTGGGCGTCAGTCTAGGGCATTAGCTAGGGACAGAGGAGTCTAGGGGGCTAGGCATCCCAACCGTAATGAATTCTGCTTTCAAATCGAAATCGCAGTGGACCTCTAATACCTCTCTTCGTGTCTAATGAGTTGCATAATCTATTTTTAAAATTTTTTTATCGAGAAAATATTACAAAAAAGGACAGAAAAATTGCCTTTAAAAGATTTTGAACTTCAAACTGTGATCCTCTAGATCAGGGCTTCTTAAACTATGGGTCTCGATTTCTGTGACCAGATTCTCTGGGCGTCAGTTCAGGACATTAGCTATAGACAGAGGAGTGTAGGGGGTGTACTGTATTGCAGGATAAATCAACAGACTTTTTATTAAAAAAACCGCTTTTATTTTAACATAATTTTCACCAAAAAACCGTTCATTCGCTGGAACTATATACATCAGTCGTTACATTTCAGTCTTTCTACAATACCATCTTTTTTCTTACAAAAACTAAACATTTTTTTTCCTGCGTTGTTAAGCAACGCTCGTAAGACAAATATAGTATTGCCACACGAAAAAGTTTTAGAAAGAAAACTTTAGAAATAACTAAATATTTTTGTAACAAATATCTGGGACCAGGCATCCCAAACGAATGAATTCTGCTTTTAAATCGAAATCTCATTGGACTTCGAATACCTCCCTTCGTGTCTAATGAGTTGCATAATCTATTTTTAAAAAATATTTTATCGAGAAAATATTACAAAAAAAGACGGAAAAATTAACTTTCAAAGATTTAAAATTGCAAATCTTGTTGAAAATTCAGTTTCAAGGATTAAAAATGCTCCCGAATATTTTTAGTACGATGGAATTTCACTTCAACTTGATTAACAATTATGTATAGTCAGAGATTTAATAAACATGTGTTATATATCTTTGTAACAAAAGGGATATAGACCTCAAAAATAGTCACGGTGACATAATTGTCTGAATAGTAGATAAGTGACAACAGTTGTCTGTTACTTTCTAACAATCTAAATTTAAATAACAGAGTGCCTTTAAAATTAAAAATGGTGTTGAAAGTTCAGAAGTTCATAGAATGTATCTAACGGCAGATAAAAATTCAGAAATAATATAGAAACACAGGCATTATAATAGCGATGAACTCATTTACATAAAGAAGAAAAACTTGGAGCAATTTCTTTTTTTCCTTTTTCAAATGAATAAAGATTGACTTTCGAAAATTGTATCTCTATTAAAATCATTATTCTAAATTTATTTACAGAAATGTTAGAAAGTAAATTAGTCAAAGCAAATAATTTATAAAAAACATGCAAACGATAATTTTAATTATTATCAATCATGAGAAACACATACATGAAATAAATATTTAAATATTTTTGCAGACGATATTTACTCCTACTACAGCTAAATATTTGATAAAGAACTTTTGTTCTTTGTTTTTTAATCAAGTGCATTGTTTATTGAATCATAAATAGATTTTCTAAATGTAGTAATAATAAGATATAAAAATATATTAATTTTTAATTAACTTTATAAATAAGAATGTGTACTGAGTAAAAGCAAAATGTAAAGTTGGAATGGATGCATAAAAGGCAAGTAGGCATAAATAATATAAATTCTTTTTTATGCTATTTACAAAGATAAAAAACATTGCCTCAATGATTGCGTGTTAATACATATTTATTGAGTTTAATGTTCTTGTAAGTTTAAAATGTGGTAGTTAATCACTAAATATCTAATAAATCATTAAAAAATCAGTAATTTATATTCCAACGACAATAAATACAGTAGTTTTGTGGTCATAGAATCAATGCTTTAAAGAGAACGAATTATAAGAAATGGCACATTGATTACTTACTTGGTCTAACTACAACGTTAGAGATGATTTACGCAAATACCTGAATATATCAGAAGTAGAAAGCTAAGTGATGAGCGAGTGGGCAAGATATTAAATAATACATCGTTTGACACTTGTATTTTTACTTTCGCGTATTCGCATAGAAGTTTATAATCGTCAAAAAATTCGACCTCGAGAATTTGACAAATGGCCTTCTTTTATACCTCTCTGAGCACGAAACAACAATTTTTATAATTATTCTTTTGTGTTTGATAATCCATATCCACCCAAATTATCTATACATAATTGTAAAAATTATTAAGCACATTATTAATGCTTTTATTTATATGCATCTTACCATTCCATCCTGTTAAAATATGTATCAAACATATTTATTTGTGTTCAAGTTATTGTGACTTTCATAATTGGAAACAGTTAGCAAAAAATATTTTATGATTCCACATATTCACTACTAAAAATTCTACTTAAGAGTATGTAGCTTGACTAACTGCAATCAATTGAATATTATACTACTTATAACGCAATAATTAATCTGGGGAAAATGCAGCGTTAGAATTTGTTATGTCATGTTTGCAAAACATTATTTTAAAATTTCGTCCAATTAAAGATATTTTTTTAAATGAGGAAAAATCAGAGAAAAAATAGAAAGGCAATCAAATTGGTACCACTTTTTTTTGTGCGTCACTTTTCGCCGCAGTATTCCCACGAAAATTGGTACCATTGAATTAATCAGCTAATTTTAAGCTAGTATAAAATCCTTTTCCCTCCGTAAATAGTTTGAGAAATTATTGATGAAAAACATCAAAATTACGAAATCAGGAACCAACAATGATAAGACTTGTAGAGATAATTTTTATGCTTTTAAAATTTTTTCATATTTATGCTAATAGTGAAAGTTTGGTGGCATAATAAACAGGCATAATCATTTTTCCTTATACATTGTAAGTTATGCATATACATATACGATTAAATAGAGGAAATAACATTCTTGAATTTCTTGATTGGATTTTTTTTAAAATTAAGGCAACCTTTTTTCCTTTTTGGAAGTGTCAAGTGATGGTGTAAAGAACAGAATTCAACTTATTTTTTTCTAGGCCTTTGCTATAGTATATTTGAAGAGTCTGTTTATCATGAAAGAGTAAATCCTCACCAAATAAAAAATAGTAAGAAAGTTAATTTCTTTCCGAGTTACTGCGGGAGAGTAAATATAAGGATTGACTTCATCAAGCTATGTCATCTCTTATTCAACCTTGCAAACAAGTTAAACAAATTTCGTCTCTTCGAAGTATGAGAGATATATCAACAAATTCTCGCTAGTTTTGAATTCAGAAACAAATCCCACTTCCCACTTCCCAACTCCCAAATAAAATAATTTTTCTCTTCTCTAGCTTCTGAAATGAAATTAAGGTTGAAACGTTTTTCAGCAATGTGAATTTTTCCACAATTTCCCTGAGTTCTTGTTAGTTTAAATTCTTCATTTAATTACGTTTAAAGCGAAAAAAAAAATGCTTCATTAAGTAATGAATACAATTTCTCTTTAAAGGCATTAAGAATCGTAAAGAATGGTTTTCAATGAATTTCTGTTTTATGACTCAGCTCCTGAAATTTTAATAGATACTGAAACGATACAGATACACACACATTTTAATTGTCTCTGCTGGCGTGGCTATGGCCTCGGGACAGGAGGGTCGCGAGTTCGAGACTTGGTTGGTGGGGTGTGCAGAGCTCGATGACTCAGGTATCATCCTTAACACATGGATAATCAATGTAAAAACCTCGGCTACTTAGAAGTAAAATTGCTTTTAAAAATTATAAAGGTGGTCATAAACTATTAGACCCATTTCAAAGATTAATTTAAAAAATTAATATTGTTACAACTGCGGTATTTTTTAAAAATGAGAGCGCATTTTAAAAAGTTTTCTTTTTCAGATAGGTAACACGCCGTTACGATGGCCTAGGTGGTCGTAAATTACTGGACATCTCCCATTTTTCAAAGCCGTTATCTGCGAAACTATTAAAACTAGAAGAAAAATAAAATCATGCATTTGTAGGGAATTTTACGCTCTTTAAGTTGTTAAATCAACTGTAATTCGAAAACCGAATAGTTTTTCAGATATTCAAGAAAATCTAAAGAAGGAAATCAGAAAACGCGCATCGGCTTCGGTTGATCGGTAGCCATTGCGTATGGAAATCTCTCGTTGTAGCAAATTTAGAATTCCATTATGGTACGCCACCTATCTGAATGAAAACTTTTTTAGTTGCTCTCTCATTTAAAAAAAACGCAGTTGTATCATTATTAGATTTTTTAATTAATTTTTGAAATGGGTTAAATAATTTATGACTACCCTGTATACTATAGATTTATTGTCTTGAGAAGTACTTTTAACATCACTGCTCGTTTCTGAGATGACGAGACGCCACTTCATAGAAGTAATACAAAAGTTATACTGTTAGCTTTATTATCAGCTTAGAATTAAAAAACAAAAGCCACTTTGTAAGTAAGATAATATTTAGAAATAAACCCCACATATTTTCACGAAACTTTACAAATATGGCGTTTTTGTATACTACAGAATTTTGTTCCAGTTCAAATTTTAAAAGTAAAAATTTGCATGAGTATACAAAACACTTGTAAGGCTGATCCCAGTCATTCATTGAAACTTTAAAACCAGGTCATTAAACCCACGAAATATAACTTTGTAATTTAACAAATTCGATTACCAACACGACAAAACGTATAATATCCTATTTCGTAATCACTCGCAATATTTTAAAGGAAAATACTCAA
The DNA here is from genome assembly GCA_013235015.1 of Araneus ventricosus. Taxonomy (NCBI): domain Eukaryota; kingdom Metazoa; phylum Arthropoda; class Arachnida; order Araneae; family Araneidae; genus Araneus; species Araneus ventricosus. The sequence continues at coordinate 131,010 of BGPR01003025.1, forward strand.
TCGAACAGGAAACAAAACAGACGTATTTACAGAGGAAAAACCAACCAAGAACTTTCATTGGCATAAAACCAAAATAACCAAGAAAAGAAAAAGATGGACCGAAAGCGTCACACCAGTACACGCCCACCAACGTCAGAGTTTTTTTTTCTTCAATCTAAGCCCACTTTCCCGCCTAAGTGGGTCACTGACTGGAATTCGGACAGTTGCAAGATCGAAACGGACCTCTCGGGATCCGGGTCCTTTCTTGCAATTCGGGAAACGATTCAGCAGTTGAGGCGAAAGGTGGGAAAATCACGTTGTGCATCAATGAACATCCCCGCTTTGTTGGGGAAAAAAGAGGCCAACCGAACGAAAAAGAAAGTTGTCTCTCCTTGTCTGCATGGTCCTCCGAGGTTGAAGAGTCGCGACTTTGAGGAAGATGTCATTGATACGCATCGAGACATCGAATTAAATGTTGCACGGATTGATAAATATCCAAATAATCTTGAGGCAACAGTATTGTATTGATCGAGGTTTAGTCTCTGTTGGGGAAATGTTGAGAACTTGAAAGAGCCTTGTAAAGGCCATCTCTGTTTCCTAAACCAGGTAGCACAACATGCTGCCCGATATTGTATAATATTGTTCAATATTGCGAATATTGTTCAATATCGTACAATATTGTACAATATCTTTGTGCTACTGGGGAACTTTTGAGAATATGGGATTACAGTTATGTGTTAGATATTAATAATACAGGGTTATTCAAAACAATTGCAAATAGCTTTTGTAATTAGCCGATTACAAATGGCTTTAATTCCCATGGAAATAAAGATAAGAAGAAAAGTTTTGAACGCAATACAGAAGGAAGCTTTATTTATTTATTATTATTATTGGCGCGTATAATTGCCCTATGTTAAGGTGACCAACCTTCCTCCGTCAGGGAGGACGATCCTCCTTTTGTAAGTTCTGTCCTCCCTCGCAAAGTATACAATAAATCATGTTACAAATGTCTTTATTAGTGTAACCATTTGGGCGCCATAATTTAATTCCTGCTAGGGATAACAGTAGACGTTCAAAGAAAGGGGCTTGATTGATTTAAATACTTTTAATCAAACACCAAAGGACACAACATACAGGGACAAACAATTAAGGACAAAACACTTCAGGACATATAAAATATACAATCATCGGGGCAGAACACCATGTTTAATCGTCGACTCCAGAACATGGACTGGCCGTTTCCACCAACGGCCGCTAGGTGGCAAGCTCGGAGAACAATGCGGTTACATTAGGCATTTATCTTATTATAGTGAATTTTGTATTATTATTGCAATGAATAAAATCTTTCTTTAATTTCCGATATTTTTTTAGCTTTAAGTTATTTGTTCGGAACCTTTTCTTCGGAAAAACGTTGGTCACCTTGCTTATGTGACTTCTTTTGGTCACACGGGTAGCGTCCGTGCGATAGTCCACTTCACAACTGTGGAGCATGTTCGTAGCCATTGATGCGCATTCGATAGCCACATGCATATTCTGAAGTTGGTTATTTAAATCTTCTGAAATTACTTCTTGAGCCTTCATTTCAATGTGATATGACGTAAACTCTGCCTTAACGCTTCCTTTGCGTGCTGCCGACGTTAAATTGCGTTAGAATCACTTACTTCTGAAACTTAGTTAAAAAGTTTAAAAAATATGAATTACCCAAAGTTATTTATTATGTGACATGAAAGAATTTATGGTGAAAGATGAATTCATCGCTTTTTCAGAAGCTATTTGGCCATCAAAACGCATCTTGCGTTGATATGATGTTAATGAAAAATTCCATTTGTTAGTCAAATCAACAACAAAAACACTATTTCCTTAATTTTTCCATTACAAGGTTACGAATAAATTAATAAAAATACGCTAATTCAAAAGTATATCATCAATCTCTTCTTAAAGTCTCTACATTCTAATGAATAATAACTATAATTAAAACAAAGTGGTTATTTAAAATTCAAACCACAAATTTAGAATATAATTAACTTTTAATATAAGCTCTAATTTAAAACAGGAATTAATTCTTAAAAGTATTCGTCCAAACCGAATAAATTTTGATACAAACGATATTCATGTTTTTAACCAAAATATCAATTGTTGAAAAATATAATTTGTCAGAATTCCCCAAATTCGCTACAATGTAATTAAAGTAACAATTCTAGATTGGAAAAATTTCGCTACACAGAACGATTTAAAATAAAATAAGAAAAATTGACTAACATTAGCAAAATTTAAAAATAAATCTGAGCTCTTCTAATGTAAGCGATTTAATGTTTTCTTACAAATTGCTGAAATAAAAAATAACATGTCAAAATTCGGCAAATTCCCTAAATTATAATTAACTCAACAATTATAGGCTAGAGTCTTCTTTATGGCAAACGATTTAAAATTAAACAAAAAAATATTTTCTTGTGGTCCATTTATCATACACAACGAAGGTAAGGAAAAGCAATTTCTTCCTCTCAAACTAATAAATGAAATATGATTTAACACTCTCTTCTTTTTTCAGAGGAAGTTTCTTGGAAATAATTTGCATTTCTTTTTCGTGCTTGTCAGAAAAAGCAATCAATAAAGAAGTTTAAGCTCTTTTCCTAGCTGGAGAGCAAAAGGGATAAATTTCAGCCGTATTGATGTAAGGTTACGTCATTAAAAACAAGAATTGGAGCTCTGCGCTACTAACAACACCTAATTGGAACGAAGCTGTGACAGCTTTCAGGAACTTGAGCCTCCGATAGTTTTTTTTCTTTCACACTTAGTTCCGGGCTCAAGTTGATAGATATCAGGCAATATTTTTTCAAAAGATAATAATAATAAAACCTAATGATTTTTGGATATAATTACAGGTTTGTTAAAAAAATTTTTGTATGATATATTTATACCAACCAAATTCGAAATGGCCGAATGAAGTATTAATAACTTTGAACACGCAATGCAGTAGTAGTAAGGCTTTGGATAAAAGTAAAGGGAATTATTTTGCTTTCATATACGAAATGGATATTTAAATCTTAATAATCCTCTTTATATTAACTTCAAAAGCGTAACAAAGAATTCGCTGTTTGGAAAATGCAATGAATATCGTTTGCAATCATTAATATCGTTTTTAAATCGCTTAAATTGCTATTTTGTTCGTAAAACTTAAATACATTACTTTTTACTCAACTTATGAATAGAACTGAGTAAAAAAGCTTGGAACGGTGAAATTTGAAACTAGAAGAATTAAAAATACTAAAATAAATTATTTACACTTTTATTTTACTTGGCTTATTTTATGCTTGTAAGGACGGAGTTTTGTATTCGATTTTTCCGTTACTTCCTAACGTAGTAGAATTCTTAAATTTTTCATAGCTGTATGTTTTCGATGACAATTAAATATTTTAATATTTTCAGGACTTAATTTTCAAGAACAAATTAGTCTAAATAATGTATGTTGGTGTAAACTTAAGCATGAAATGCTTGGTTTGTATTTTAAGTGCGAAGAAAAATTATTTCTGAAATTCTTTAACATGCTTAGTATAAAGAGATTCTGTAATTTTTCAATCATTCAAGGCCTGGAAAATCCATATTTTTATATTTATTGCCATAGACTGAAATCTCAACCATCTTTTTCCTGGAACAGAAAAAAATAAAAAAATAATAAAATATTCAAAATATAAGAAAATAATAAAAACAACAACATATTTTAGCTTTTTAATACTACAGATTTTTAGTTGAGAGTAATTAAAAGTATCAATATAAAAGTGAATCAAATATACAAGTAGTTTTCATTTTTTGTTCTGAACGAGAGATTTAAAAATACATTGTGTTTGTATTAAAATCGTTTTGTGAAGTTTCCTTTACGGATATGTTTCTGCTATATTTAGCGCCGCGTTTAGTAACAGCACATGAACGAAAGTTGTGGGTAGATCCGCTTCTTACAAAAATGAAATCGAACTTTAAAAAAAAAGAAAATCTATTTGAAATAGAGAGTCTATCAGTCCATGATTTGCTGGGAGGGTTCCGATTTTAGACTGTTTGTCCGGAACTGGAAAAAGGATCCCAGACTTCTTCCTATTGTGAATAAAATGTATTGTTTTTCGCTTATGATTAAATATTGCTATTAAAATTATTAAAAAGATTAATTTTATGTAATTAAAGAATAATTTTGAAGAATTCTCAATCTTAATTAATACTACGCATAAAACATAGCGAACCAGTTTTAATGAATGATGCCAGTTTCATATCGTAATTCCTTTGCATATTATTAAATTTCGTGTCATTAGAGTTGATGACAAAGTGATTAAATTTTCCGATTTGTCTCCCCTCTCCCTTCCTCCTCGAAATATCTGGAGCGTCTCGGTCGAAGTTCAGAAAGTCTGACCACTTTAGTTGAAAGCATGTCTCATTTGTCACCAGAAAAGAAAATGGAACAAGGAAAAGTTCATTTTCTGAAATGTTTCTAGAATCATCATTCTTCTTCAAAATAAATAATAGAGATTTGTTACTCAGGCGTGAAATTAAAGAATTTCAGAAAGTGCAATAATAGATCATGTATTATAGAGTTCTTTTTCACAAAAAATTCAACTGCTTTTACTTTTTTTCATTTTCAATGGCTAATGCGAAACACATACACAAGAGCACGAGAAAAAAAAATCATAGAAATAATGACGCAAGGCTGTGCCTTAACAGCTTCCTAACTCTCCAATACGATATCGTCTTGGGGTGGTCACTTCGGAGGATCTATTCATAGATTCTGTTACGTATACTAATGTATAGTAACTTTATTATTTCATTATTCATGTATAGAAAACTGCAATTTATTTACTTATTTTTCGGATAAAATTTTTTTTATCTTCACAGTTCACATTTTACTATTATTATTTTATTTCCTTCTCAACCTCAGTTATTCAACCAGATTTTTATCGTGATCCAAGACGGATGGCTGCATTGACAAAATGGTCTCTACCACTAAAGTCACCATAATAGAATTCTAAGCTCGCGTTCAATAGTTTTAACCTATAACTTAGTCTCCAGACTTTACATAACCCTCGGTGTGAAATAACTTCAGATCATAAAAATATACCAATTACCGATAAATTGCTTGCTTGTTTTTTAATTCACTACGCTCCAATGAATTAAGTATTAGTTACAGGAATATCATGCAGAGTATAAATGTTTTGGGCCGAGACTCCGATTACGTGTATGTGGGACGCTCTAGATAATAAAGGGGGGGGGGCGTCAAGGGAGAAAGGGGAGTGTTCCAGCTAAAAATTCTTGTTATTTTCGCAATAATGATAGTATGAGCCTATATGGAAATTAATAAATTCATAGGAACTGTGATGTTAAGTTGCGACCATTCACTAAAATAAAGGTATTATGATTTTTACTATTCACATTTTATACATAGTAAAAGTTAGGACGGGACAATTTTTCAGAAGTTAATTTCTTTTCGAACGTATCTTGTTAATTTTTTAAAAAATTTCAATGCGGTATAATTACTTGCAAGTAAAAGACGGGACATTCCAAGACATTTTAAAATCCGGGTTAATGTAACAAAATCCGAAGTATCTGGTTTCCACATCTGAACCCATGGCCAAGCTTGGCAGACACAGATGTAATAATATTACATTGCACATGTGCATGGTAAGACATATTTCTCCAGTCCTTCATGAAAATCCGTCTCCTTATACATCTTGGAAATAATTTAGATTACCGGACCCTGCATTAGCCCTGCAGACCATTCCTGAGATTTCATTCGAAAGAATCTACCTACGGCAGATCGCCCTGAAATATTCAACACATTCCATTCCCCCTTCAAGAAACATCACACAGAGTGGCACCTCAACTTGCCCCTCAACAGGTAGGTCAACCAAAACCGTTACTTTCGGAAGCAGGAAACCCTACCGCTGTGCTTCCACAAAGCGAAGGGGCCTCCTAGCAGGAGCCTACCATCTCTTCGATCGCAGAAACCCACTTTTAATAGCGTTTAATTTCTTCGTGGAGGTCATCCACCCAGTCTTCCAGCTGGAAATTGAAAGTAGGCCAGTGGTGTTAGGGAGAGGATCCGGATCTTTTCCGATTGACGTCACACACGCCAACCCCAGCCTTAGAGAAGGCCTCCCCCACTTTCCTATGGAAGACGTCGTGGATGACGTGATTCGGAAGTAGAGGAAAAAAATAGACAAAAGAAGAGAAGGGAGGTATTGTAATCCGCGTGAAATTGCCGGTGCGGATGTGGTCTTAGCCGTTGTTCTTGCTGCTCAGAAACTTTCATCGGTTGGATAATGGTGGTGGGGGGAGTACGGCTCTGTGGGGTGTTTTGTTTCTTCACTTTTTTCCGTTCTGGTTGGAAAGTGCCGAAGATTGAGGCAAGGTTCTTCGATTTTCATTTGTCCTTCAAGATCTCATCTTTTTTTCAGAAACAAAAATCTCATTGACATAATTCTGCTTATGCCGAACCAATTAATATCAGAAAAAGTGTAAGGATCTTGTCTTGGAGATCTCATATTAACTCAACTGCAAAAATTCGATTAACACAGTTGAGCCCGCTTATGTGGAAACTATGAATATCGGAAAACTGTCTTTGTCCATCTTGATCTTGCAAATATATAAAAAAAAAATATTAATAAATTTGATCCTGCGTCTGTTGAATTCGAATGATTAAAATCGAAAAAGTCTCTATCTTGGTATTTACCCACTTGAATACATCTGAGGTAATTTGTATACATCTGAGGTAATTTGTATACATCTCCGAGAAAGTATAAGAAATGGCATGAATTCATTGCTATTGTCAGTCTCTTAGTACAGTCAACGAAGGTCCGAAATGGGGATGTAAAAAACATTAAATCATATAGTTTTGAAAATTGGTACACGTGTTTGTGAGGGGCTTATGATGAACATACTAAAAGTCCCCGGTCTTGAAGGGTGATCTCGCGGCGCCATCTTGGATTTTATCCCCTTTTTTAGTTTTTCTTCAATATCTCGAAAACTATTCAGTTTTCAAATTACAAAGGATTTAACAAATTAAAGAGCGTAAACTTCCCTGCAAATAGATACTTTTGTTTTTCTTCCAGCTTTAATAGTTTCCCTGATAATGGGTCTAGATAATGGGGATGAAAAAACATTAAATCATATAGTTTTTAAAATTGGTACAAATGTTCACCACTTGAATACATCTGAGGTAATTTGTATACATCTCCGAGAAAGTATAAGAAATAAGATGAATTCATTGCTATTATTAGCCTCTTAGTACACTCAACGAAGGTCCAAAATGGGGATGAAAAAAAACATTAGATCATATAGTTTTGAAAATTGGTACAAGTGTTTGTGAGGGGCTTATGATGAACATACTAAAAGTCCCCTCTCCTGGGGGGTGAGCTCGTGGCGCCATCTTGGATTTCATCCCCCCTTTTTTAGGTTTTTCTGAATATTTCGAAAATATTCAATTTTCAAATTACAATTGATTTAACAAATTAAGGAGCGTAAAATTCCCTAAAAGTACATTTTTTTCTTTCAGCTTTAATAGTTTCCGAGATAATGGATCTCAAATGTTATCGACATCTTGGATTTCATCCACTTTTTTAATTTTTCTTAAATATCTCGAAATCTATTCAATTTTCAAATTACATGTAATCACTAAATTAAAAAGAGTAAAATTCTCTACAAATACATGCTTTTATTTTTGTTTTAGTTCCAATAGTTTCGGAGATAATGTGTCTCAACCTTTGCCGCCATCTTGGATTTTATCCCCCCGTCTTAGTTTTTCTTACATATCTCAGAAACTATAAAAGCTAGAAAAAAAAATAATAAAAGTATGCATTTGTTGGGAATTTTACGATCATCAATTTGCTGTTTTACATGTAATTTGAAAATCGAATAGTTTTCGAGGTATTCAAGAAAAACTAAGAAAAGGGGAATAAAATCCAAGATGGCGGCAAATTTTGAGACCCGTTATCTTGGAAACTATTAAAGCTAAAACAAAAATAAAAGCAAACAAATGTAGGCAATTTTACGCTCTTTAATTTGATGATTACATGTAATTTAAAAATTGAAAATATTTTTGAGATATTCAGGAGAAACTAAAAAAGGGGGATGAAATCCAAGATGGCGATAAACTTTGAGACCCATTATCTGGGAAACTATTAAAGCTGGAAGAAAAACAAAAATATGTATTTGTAGGGAAGTTTATGCTCTTTAATTTGTTAAATCCTTTGTAGTTTGAAAACTGAATAGTTTTCGAGATATTGAGGAAAAACTAAAAAAGGGAGATAAAATCCAAGATGGCGCCGCAAGCTCACCCTTAAAGACCGGGGACTTTTAGTATGTTCATCATAAGCCCCTCACAAACACGTGTACCAATTTTCAAAACTATATGATTTAATGTTTTTTTCATTCCCATTTCGGACCTTCGTTGAGTGTACTAAGAAGCTAATAATAGCAATGAATTCATCCCATTTCTTATACTTTCTCGGAGATGTATACTACCTGAGATGTATGAAAGTGGTGAACATTTGTACCAATTTCAAAAACTATATGATTTTTTTTGTTTTTCTTGAAACCCTTTGTTTACTGGTCGATCTACTAAGCTGTGCCCGAGACTGTGGTGGCTAGTACGGTTTCGGGGCCGGAGGGTTCCATATTCGAAACCCGATTACGCTGAAGATCTGCCGTGTATCGGGTCTGTTGATTGTTAAATCATAAGTAACGTGCCTAAAGGTTGCCAGACGTCCTCCCGTAGGTGTGGTATGGAAGTTTGGAGAGGGGGTGCCAGGTCAGGGGTCGTCCTCATTATCTTATCGCGGATCAAAAGTACGATGTCCCTCCCAAAATAGCTCTCCTGTTACTTCAAAAACTTCAAAACTGGACATTAATGTAACTAAAGTAAGTTAAGCTGTGCTACCAAAGAAAATGGCACACATTGCAATTTCGTCTGACAATTTTCATTAAATTACGCCAAAATGTTTCATTATTCAACTTAAGTTCTCGCATTCAGAAATAAACAATTTTTAATCAACTAGTTATGCTTTCAATAAAAAACAGGGCTTTATTCGTCAAAAGGAAGGAAAAAAACATTTTCCTTTAATTTTGCATACTTTGAAATTTCTCTATCAAGGTTTCTTTGTTTTGTTTTCCTTTGTGTCTCACAAGATTTAAGGTAAACAAGTCGTACTGTATTCTGAATGAAATCAGCGATTATTTACACAAAATTCAATAGTCATCTGTAAAAATTGAAACTTTTTTTTCATGGAATGAAAATGTACTTAAAAATGTAAGAGAAGGTTAAATTTTGCTAAGCATACATTCATCTTTATGCTTGTGGCAGCAAAAGAGGGTCAAAACCGTAGCACTGCAACAAATTAAAGTTGTTTCAAAGTTTTAACAAATCATACATAGCATCAGAACCAAATAATCTTTTTTCCTACCGTTCGAATTTTGCTCGAACTAGAGATAAATTGAAATGAAGCATTTATCTAGCGAGCATACATCTCAAATGAACTTCAACTAATTAAAGTGATATTGATCGCCACGCTTATGTAGCGCATGCTGAGTTGCAACTTTGCATGGGCGAAATATTATTTATTCTTCGAATCCGACGAGAATTATCATTTATTCCAACTATTGTCTTTCTCTGCTTGTTAAAGGAGAGAATTTTATCCTAGAATTTATGCTTCTTTATGCATTTGCAGAATTTATGCTTAAAGGAGACGAGTTTTCTGTTATACATATGGGGTTTGGGTTCGGGGAAAATAAATTTCAAGAATACTACCCAAAACCATTCCACATGGAAAAGGAAAATTATCTACCTGTGAACCTAGGGGAGAACACAAGAAGACAATGGAAGGGAACTCGGTTTAGATACTAATTAAGTTTATTAAATAAAAACATATAAGTGAAAGATATTTACAGGGATGAGGTATTTACATATTAGATAAGAGAGAGATTTAGGGTTTAGGCATTATTAAGATTGCTATTACGTAGTAAGGTGAAAAGACAATTATCACTCCAAAATCTAATTACTTACATACGTTTAAAAGATACGTTGTATTACGTTTTTATTATTAGCCATCGCCAGTGGCGAATCCAGGATTCGGGTCGGGGGGGGGGGGAAGGCGGCTGAGGGCATAAAAATTTTGTATCGCAGTGATGAATATCAAATGGCTTATGTAAGCTAAAATGCTTTAACTTTAACTTTACAGACTTTCCTCACCTGACAATAAGAATCATAAACAATACTACGATACTTTCGATAATTTAATAAAAAATACAAAGAAAGAACTAGCCATAAAATGTTTTCGACCGCTTCAACGCTACACGTACAAGTGGAATGACTAGAAAAATAGGGCATTTTTCGAGACTGTCAAGCCAGAAAGAAATGTTTTCGCGATTTTATTATTTCTTTAAAATGAAAATTAAGAACAAACGGTTGTAGTGATTTTAAATAAAATCAAGAATTTTGGTTTAGCCCTGGGATGGGTGCTGCAGCCCGATAGCCCCCTGGATTCGCCACTGACCATCGCCCATCTCCGCCGTGCTACCAGGGGAGACACCCCGTGGCCAGTTAAAAACTCGCACTCAACCGCACGTCTGGTCTAGTTAATTTCCAAAAGTCATCTCATCTGGATTAAAACATTACACTCGGCTTTAACGGAGAGACTCCTACGCGTCACGTGGTTACCACCCATAGACCACGTGATCAGTCAAGGTCTCTACGTCTATTTCTGCTGACATAACAATTATTCAAATAAGCTCGTTCGATGAGTGAAAAAACAATATAGAAAGCAGTTAAGATTAACGCTATTAAGCTAGACTGGGAAAATACAATTCCCATATACATATATAATATACTAGCTTATGCAGTCACTCTTGTGACGTTAACCATCACTGACTGTGACTGGCAGCGCCCTCTAAAGCTTTGAACTTCAGCTGAAGCCAAGCGATTGAACGCAATGTGTCCAATGAACAATTCTCCTTTTTTTTTAAGTTTGTTCAATTTTGATATTATTTTTATACACTGTCCATGTGTATTGCTCACCTAAATAAATAATTGTTAGACTAATTTGGACTGTTTACTAAACCCATAAACGAACCTCACACGTATTTTTTTTCACTATCCAACAACAAAGTTGAAAATAGATTCGGAACGAAACGGGGTGAAACAAACGGCGAATGTTATGTCTTAAGCCGGCCATTCACAGATAAACTGGATATGTTGGAACGCGAGAAGGAGAAGGTCATAAAAATCTATGGAAATCAGCCAAATGGCTTGTGGTGGTTGAAATTCAGTCTGGACTGAAATCGGAGTGAAAAAGCAGGAGTTTAAACTCTCGCTTCAGAGGGACCCTGAAAGAGGCTAGCGAAAAGAACAATGCCTGGCATAAATTGAAGCCTCGCTTTGAGGGTAGCATAAATTAAAATCTTCTGACTGTTGACAATCGAAGAGCGATTGACAAGCAGCTGTAGAGAGGGAAAGAAGATCGCTTCCCCCTACCTTCGTTCAGAGTTAGCATCCTTTTAAATATAAGTGAATGGTGTGCCTGTATTTTTCGATTAAAATGGGTGAAAAAAAACGGGCTTAAGACAAAATGGCATAGTTATCCTTCAAGTGAATGGTCGCCTTTAGACGGAACTTTAAAAGCCAGACTTTAATGATATATACGTCCCGGATGACTACGTAAACTATACGTATTCGTAAAGGTTCCGCATTTTGTTACGTTGTCCCAGATTTATCCCGATTTTGAATAAAATATCCCAGATTGTTCCACTTTTACTTACAAGTAATTATTTAACATTAAATATTTTAAATATTAATTGCATATAAACGAAAAATTAGCTTTTGAAGGAATTCTGCTTTCCGATTTGTACTATACATAAAATATAACTCCCTACTATTACTAATATAATAGCCCAGATCCTCCGGTAAAGCTCTGACGTCACCAACAATAAAACTCGAGCCATAGCACTAAAGAGACGTTAAACAGCATTATTTCTTTGTGAGATAATCTAAATTTCAGTAATTTTAAATTTAAAAGAGTAATTGTCGTTCTAATTTCAAATTAATAGCTCTAAAATAGTGAACTAAAATTTGCTATCGATTGATATAAAATTTATCTCGCTATGATCAATAGTTCCCGAGAAATTTTAAATTATATTAATCCTATATTTCAAATTAATTTCCGTTTTTTAATAGAAAGTAGTAAATTACGTCAGTGGTATGTCTTGAGCGTGATATAGTTTGGACGCCAAATTGTATGTGAATGCAATAGTGGCGATGTTGTTTTCTTGTCAAGAATTAAATTAGCCACCATTGACGTGAATCTACCATTCGTTCTCAACCGCCGCCAGTTCCCGTTAATTCCAGCTTACACGATGACTATCAACAAAACGCAGGGGCAAACTTTCGATCATGTTGGAATTTATCTCGATGAGCCTGTCTTTTCACATGGAGAGCTCTATGTTGCACTTTCAAGGTCTGGGATTCCCAATCACGTTAAAATTTACACAGACATCTGAAGTACAAGGAAAATTATTAAAAAACGAAATATACTTCACACGGAATGTTGTTTACCAAGATGTTTTTTGTATATGTAAATAAGAAAATATTTCCTGTCGTAAAACACATGTTTATTTTATTTGTTTTTAATCAATGTTAAACATTTCTCTCGCATATATATCTATTTAAACACGTCAGATTTGACGGGAAATCTCTCGAATGAAGAGGCAATTTGCATCTGTCATACCATGACAGGTGATTTTCTAGTACTGAATAATGGCAGTTCAGTATAGTAATTTATTTTAATATTATTAATTTTCGTCACGTGAAGGCTCGCGCTGGAATTAGTTTGAATGGTAAAGCAACAAGATGCCCCAGATCAGCCGGACAGTCCCGGCTTTCTTTTTGCCCCTGGCAAACACCCTCTCTCTAATAATGACGTGCTGACTGATATTCCGAATATCTGGTGACTTCAGTGAAGTGACTAAGGTGACTTTAGTAAAGTAACTAAAGTGATCAAACATTTCGGATTACCTGGGACGGTTCCGAATTTCGAATGCTTGTCCGGTGTTGGAAACGTGTCCTGAATTTCATTTAAATGCCCAGGATTGTCTCGTTCTTTGTTTATCAATGAATAGTTCATATTAAAAGTGGATTAACTACATTTAATTTTATAAAAATTAGCTTCGGAAGAATTCTTCACCCCAACTTTTACTCTTCATAAATCATGTTCACCCAACTACAACCAATGAGAATGAATCAGTCTGAAAGAAAAATAGAAAATTTAATGGGAATTATACCATTTATACTTTATTTCTTCTGCGGTAACAAAACAAAAGTATTCGAGCCTCAAAACAGGTCAATGGTCAGTAAAGATGCACACATTTCCTCTGCAGAAAGGAAACCAGTGACGTCTTTTCGTAACTTTCCGAAAGGTTTCGGTGTGTATTGAAACTGAGAAGTGTGGATCTGTTAAGTGGTTCAAAACACAGAATCAGGTGCAGGAAAAGGGGGTAGAAACAGCCTCACAATATGAATTGTGTGTAGCAAAAAATTTCAGACAATGTTTCTATTATAGCACAGAGGGAATGCGAGTTTTAAATTAAACACAGAAAATTATTAATAATTAGGATTAAAATGAATGTGGATTTTTAAATATAAAATGTAGAAAGTTGAATCGTTATATAAAATTTGTATCTTAGCGAGTAAGGGGCCGTTCAAATATTACGTAAGTATGTTTTTGGTATCTTTTGACCAACCCTCCCCCCCTTGTCAGCAAAAATAAGCAAATCGCAAACCCCCTCTTATAATTACGTAAGCAAACTGCAACCCCCCGTTCTTTTTTTAAATACAAAACGTATAACAGTAATAATCTAATTTTAAAAATTTTAGGACTTATAATTCAAATAAAAAACTCTAACTCGGCTTAAAATGAAAAAAAATGTAAGTTTAATTTCCTTACAATTTCAAGTTTAAGCTTACAAAAATCAAGTTTAATTTTCTTTTGCCAAATTTAATTTTTTTCAAATTTAATTTTTTTATATTAAATTATTTGTGCAAGTTACAAGAGATTTTTGGAAATAAAGTGATTTTAATGTCTTACGTAAGCATCACTCATACTCCCTCTCCCCCCTTGTCAGCAAAAATAAGCAAATCGCAAACCCCCTCCCCCCCTTGGGTGCTTACGTAATATTTGAACGACCCCTAAATACAAAAAGAAATGTCAATGCAACATGACACTTCCTGCTTTATTTTAAAATTTGCTAACAATGAGCTATTTAATTATTTCTCAGCATTTCAAATTTTTTTGAAGTTTTTATTTATTTATTTTTCAGACTTCGTCCAATATTTCCACCCCACGCCCCTTAGTTAATATCGCGGGACGTGGGCTCAGATTTTAGAGCGTATCGTAAAAAAGGAAGTGCCGGAATACTCTAACATGGGTGACAAAATCGCACTGTTTTTAAGGAGGTCTTCGCAATTTTTCTTATTTATTTTTTGTGAAAAAAGCAGTGCCGGAACGGCGTTGCGGCTTCACTACACGAACTGAAGGTCAGAAAGTATAACCACTTGAGTTAAAGCCGTGCAGGACGAGGATTATAACTCTAAACACAAGCAGATTGGCTTGATTTTAGTAATTGTTTTATTTTGGAATGGAGTATAAATTTTAAAACTGATTCTACAGGAATGAGGCATAAAATATACCTAGTATTTAACAAGATGGTTGCCAAAGGCGGTTACCAAAATGATAAGGGGTGAGATATTTATAAAGACAAATAACAATTCTAACAATAAGGATATCCTTTAAAAATACCGGATGCAGAGCCTTATTTCTCACAAAAAATAAAAAGAGATAAGAATCCCCATCCCGAGTCAGAAACGAAGCATTTACCGCCGAACATACAATGATCTAAAACTGCCTTATGAAAGACAGTTTAATTACCGTTATTTAAGAGTGTCATTAGCTTTTAAATGGCGTTCCTAAAGAGAGACTATTAAAGACCCACCGCTCCCGATCCCATCAACAAAAGCGCGTGCGAAAGTTTGAAGCCATTTTGAATAGAGCTTTTAGCCAAAGAAAAGAGCTCATTTCGACAGACATTTACAGTCCGCAATGAGCTTCATTTGATGGAAAATAGTCAATTTTAAATGACGCCCAAGAAGCTTTATGCTTTTCATCCGACAGTTCTGTACTGTCCAGGTGGTTTGATGGCACCAATAGTCAAATGAGCAAGCACTACACAAGACAATTTTTGAAGTGATATTCACAATTATTGTAAAAATATATTCCGCAGATGATACGCATACGAACTTGATTTATTTGTCTAGGTTAAAGATTTTAGATTAATTTTTTTTTATCCTTTACGTGCATGGTATAATTAGGATAAAAAATAATTCTAGTAAAAGTTCAAGCCGCATAGATGAATTTTACAATATTCGTAATACAAAAAGTAACTATAAATTTATTTTAAATGATGTTTATGATAGAACAAGCATTCAACAAAAAATATTGGTAATGCATTTTATCAGTATGCATTTATATACGTCTCCGAGGCCAATTGAAACATTGTTGCTGACTTTGATTTGTTTAGTTCCTTTGGATAATTAAGTTAGCATCCTATTTTAAAACGCAGTGGCTAATCGCACCATCGGTGTTTTTAGCCTCTGGAGGCTATCGGCACCACCTACGTTAGCGCATGCGCACGAACAGCACTGATATAAGCATTTTACGTCGATTATAGTAAGGCGTGCGCATGCGCACAGCTTTTATGACTCCATGACCTCAAAAGAGTTGTTATTTTCAGTTTTAGCGAGGATTATTACCGATTTCTATTTAGCTTCCATGTATGCGATTTATTTGTTAATTAATTTATTAATTACAATTATTCGTTATTCTTATTGAATTATTAGTTATTGTTATTGAAATATAGTTTGCGTCACGTGTTATGCGTTTGAAATTCTCGTTTTTGGAATTTTTTAAAAAAAAAACCTAGATTCCTAACATTCAATAAAAAAGCGAAGCTACTAGTTCCCCTCTTTGCTGAAAGCGAAGCCGCTGGTGTTTTTTTAGTTTAAAAAGTTGCCCAGAACACACATCACGTCACGTGTTAACACGTGCGGAAATTCTCGTTTTTGGAATTAAAAAAAAAAAAAAAAAATAGATTCCTAACATTTAATAAAAAAGCGAAGCTACTATTCTAAGCTACTAAAAGGGAAGCTACATTCAATGAAAAAGCGAAGCTACAAGCAGTTTCGATTCAAATGATGGATCCGGCAACTCAGTGCGCATGCGTGACTAATGGTGGTGCCAATAGCCTGCAGATGCTAAAGACACTGGTGGTGCGAATAGCTTCGTCCATTTTAAAGTTATAAGATGGTTGTTCGGGACTGGCAACATAATTTTGAACCATAGTTAAAACACAAATATGATACTTCAGCTGGCATCCGTTTTTCAAACTCCTGAACCACAACGATTATTACATTTGACCTAAAATAAAATTTCATTTGCACTAATATGTATGCATGGTTAAAGTGACCATTTATTTTTCCACCTCAAAACGGGACATCTACTGATTTTTAGGTAATAGTATGTGGAACCAAGAAAACGCACCTTTTTTTTCAGTTTTTATTTATGAATGAAAAGAACAGGATTGAACATGTCAAACTAAATAATTTATGTCATTATGTATTTTTCCAAACAAATTTTTCCTTTAGTATATTTGGTGTTGATTTCAAGTAAGAATGAAATTCTTGGTAGGATTAATTAAAATTTACTTTGGTAATTAACAATGCTTTAAGAATTCCGAATTGCAACTGCGTTTTTTCACCCGTCCACAACTCACTCATTAGAGAAATGACTCTTTATTCGAGTGCATCAGTGCCGGGCAGACATAGAATATACTTAATAATTACACGAAAGTTCGCGTGATTCAAATTATTGGTGAGGAAGTGAGTATTGATTGAAAAATTCCCCTCAATAACTTTTGGTTAAAACATTCCCACTGTTTCATTCTGTCAATTTTTTGCGGTATAAAAAAAAATTTAGAAATATGTGCGAGCCAGCAGGACTTCTGACCAACTTACATATGTGTGAGCCGTATAGCGCATGCCCCGTCTCCGCCGCGCTATTAGGCACTGCCGTCCAATTTTTTGATTTTTCGCGTCTGTTTTTACTTTCTCGTATACGAAGTATACAAAGAGAATAGTATTGTAATCGTCAAAAAATTTGAACTCGAGATTTTGACGAATCTCCACGTTTTACACCTCCCTGAGTCCGAAAAACACAATTTTGGAATTATGTCTATCTGTGAGCACGATAACTCGAATATTATTAGAGATACAGGGATGAAATTTGGTATGTGACCTTAAGACATAATTTGTAGGTTTCTATCGAATTTTGGAGAAAATCCGTCAACGGGAAGTCTGTCTGTATGTCCGCGGTCATGTGAACACTATAACTCAAAAACTTGAATAGCTAGATGGATAAAATTTGGTACACAGTTTTATCGTCATGAATGTAGGTCGGTATAAAATTTTGGGCCAAATCCGTCAACGGGTTGACTGTCTGTAGGTCTGTATAATCGCGTACTTGTTTAATTTTGAAACTAAATCTGTATCTCCATGCGCATGCGTACTGGTAGCAATATATGCACGCGGAAGGATTACGTGACTTTGTCCTTGAGCCGGCAAGAGTAGAAATCGGTACGCATCTCTCTGAATTTGATTCTTTACCTAAATATGTTCTGATAGTCATTGGATTCTGGGTTACAGTAGGTTGAAATTTTTTTATCCACGCGGAGGGAGGAGAAACAGCACCTTTTTGGAGAAGTATACGAGAAAGTTTAGGGGAGACCACTCCCGCTGGTTTGAAATTGTTACCGTAGGTTTCTCTTGTTCTGAAAACGGGACATTTCGGCGTCGGACAGGCTACCTGAAAACGGCACTGTCCCGTTCAAAACGAATCTACCATGATCAATCATCCCAGATCTCCCATGCATAATATGGTCACATTATGCATAGTAGATCATCCAGATTCGAAACCACAATCCTTTGATCTTCAGACTGCCATTTCACCATCGTCATTCTTTGCTTTTTAAGCCGACTTCACAATGCAATAGTACTAGGTACAAATGGAAGGTAATGTGACCCTCCATCGAAACCATGTCAATGTCAGTTCCATAGCCCACAAGTATTCTGTTTTGTCTATTTAAAAATACCCAAACTTCTGGTGAACCAGTATCACTTCTACCAGGATACTGTATCCAAAGATATCTTCAAATGTTTAGGGTTGGAGACTTTAAAGGGCATTGGAAATACTTTGAAAATAACAAATTTGGTGTTTTTAGTTTTGTAGCTTTGAATATGTATCTAAAATACGAGCACCGAGGTACGGAATATTATGGAACCATTATCATAATTGGTTTATTATCGTTTTTTTAGTGATATATTAAATAAAAGCTAAACTAGCATTACCAGTTATACTTTCTTGGTTTGATCTTGTTTATTTTTTTTTGTTTAATCATACAAAGAAATTAACATACTAAAAGAATAGGTAATAAAAAGTGCAAAGAATTCGGCGCTTTTCGTGCAAGTGTCAGAACTAATTTGAATTTGGTGCTTGAGTCAGCAACCTAACTAATTTAGCGATTGCGTAAATCGGATAATTCCTTCATTGCAAAGCTGAATGACTTTTATAACAAAACAGAAAATGTTAATGAAATTGCCAGTGAAGTAATCTCTATGTAGTCATGTTTCCTTCCAGTTGCATCTAATGTTTTATCCCAAGACACTAGGTGCAGACAAGTCTCACTCGCACTTTGGACTTCTTCTTCGGATTATTATCGTTTTTCGAACAGCCCACTCCATATCCAAAGGGATGCACGCACCACAGAAAGAGTGACACTGCTTTAAGACATTAAATCAATTCCAACCACGAACGATGTAAATCAATCAGAATCGGACTGAGGAACTAATCGCACCTACTGAATTGCAGACGCCTTTCACTTCGTTAGCAGGAGCCAGCGCCGTGTTGGCAGTAGCTCGGAGCTTGAATGAGAGCCACTTGCCGGACCACTGATTATGCTAATAAGATGAAGATGGATGGTCCTTGGTCATCTGAAGGGACAAAAAGAGGAGGGAATGCAGTGATTTGTTGGTTGCTCCATCTAAATGGATGTAAAAGATTGCTTTAGGAACTCAATAAAGAAACACGCGATTCCTTTGAGCCTCATTGCTACTCTATTAGCACAAAATATTGATGCTGTTTCTTCTCAATGGCAACAGTTGTGTTTTGAGTTGTGTTTAGCGTTATTTTCTTTTTAAACCGATGATTTATGCTTTAAATGTTTAAGATTACTTTTTCCATATAATATTGTGGGTTAATTTCTACAATTAAGTGACTACGAAATTAGGGAAATATGGATAAGAGCACAGGTCGAAAATGCCATTAGTCTAGGTTCATAGCAATAATAAGGTGGCTATTCTAGGCCAGGGGTGCGGAAACCAAAATGGGTGGGTCGCTAAATTCAAAGAAATTTATTTGACATTAAAAAATATAAGGCTTTTCCTCCGAAAACGTGGTCGCGAAAATATTTTACACAAAGTGAGAGGGTCAGAAATGAAAATAGTTTGAGCACCACTGTTCTAGACGATCCCCAGGTGTTACTGGTAATTTTGAAAAAAATATAAATAAATAAACTGATCATCAATGGAAAGTTCATTTTTATAAATAACATTTAAAACGCAAGCCATCAAATCACCATATTTATAGTTATTTAGTTAGAGTACTCGCCCCACGATATTTGATGTACACGAGCCTTGATGTAAAGCACTTTTCACTGAGCAGCT
Source organism: Araneus ventricosus (assembly GCA_013235015.1). Classification (NCBI taxonomy): domain Eukaryota; kingdom Metazoa; phylum Arthropoda; class Arachnida; order Araneae; family Araneidae; genus Araneus; species Araneus ventricosus. The sequence continues at coordinate 150,841 of BGPR01003025.1, forward strand.
TGAGGCTTGTTTGCCTAGTGGTAAGGTCTCGGATTTGGAGCCGTAGGGTTCCAGGTCCAAACCCAATTCCACTGAAGATCCGAGGTGTATTGGGTTTGTTGCATGTTAAATCATATATAGTGACCAAACGTCTTCCTGCTGGTGTGTTGTGGAAGTTTGGCGAGGGGGTGCCAGCTCAGGTGTCGTCGTCGTCATCTGACCGCGTGAGGTCCGCCTCAAAATAGCCGTAGTGTTGCTTCAAAACTGGACTTTAATATAATTAAACTAAACTAAATAGAGCAACTAGAGTTTTCCAGTTTTAAACGTAAGTTATCAAACTTGGCCATCAAAATTCTCACCAACCTGATAAAATTTCGCGATTTTCATACACTTTTGGAGAATACTCCTGAGTTATTTCTAATATTAAGACTCAAGAACGCTGTTTATGAAGCAATAATAATAAGGATGAAAACTCACATAATAGCCCTAATTTATTTTCCAGTAAATTCTTCAGAAAACTAGAGAATCTTTCCTCTATATTTTAATCAAATGATTTCTCGCATTTTACAAACTCTCATGAATATTAGTTTAAGCTTATTATTCAGAGTTCTTAACCCTCCCCCCCCAAAAAAAAAAATACAACAACTATGAATTCCCATTTTTATGGAGCAATTAATTAGGAGTAAAGTATTTTCATCCGTTGAGAGAAGTTTAATTTTGGAAACCCCAATTAATTCTGGCG